>JANZXP010109582.1:0-18546 GCA_027576715.1 Erythroxylum flavicans
TTCCTAATTTCTCTGATTGATCTCTCATATACCTGTTTCCTTGGTCCGACCCGTTATACGGAAACGGGATGTTACAACTGCTATGAGTAGTCATCAAACTAAGTGTTTCCCCACTAAGCTTTCAAGCTTAGCATGTGTGTTAATTCGTGTAAGTCCAAGTCATATGAGTGAGGTACAATGAACATCTGTAGGGACCAAGGTCAACAAATAGAAGAAAAAGTACTTATAGAAGGCATTAGTTGAAGATGATTGTACATGTAATGGTTAAAAGAAATTGTATGTTTTCTTTTGGATTACCCTGTAAATGTAAAAATGTTTTACTACAGTTAAATGATAATGTTAAACATTAGGGAATTTTGTAATGTGTATATGTATAACTTTGAACCAAAATGCATGTCATGAATGTATGTATAGGAAATTGGTTGCCTTATGTGTGGATAGTTGTAGGCTCCGTATAGGGGGTGTTACTATCCATTCATACTATACTTCATCATATCCTATTAAATCAAATTAACATACAATTAGAGTCAAATTGTCCTAAAATTAACTTCTTAGCAGTATTAATAGTAACCACATCAATAATCACATTGAAACCAAAATCATACGTCTTTACACCCTTACCAAGATTTCACTCAATGCGCTCAACTGTTTAGGGTGAAAAGTATAAAATCTCTCAATCAATGTATAGTAAAATTCTTACCAAAGGCTTCCAATAAAATCACATCTCCACCATTTGTGTACAAACTAGAAAGAAAGATCAAAAGGTCTTTATGTAGGTTGTATGGTGTGAATGGGATAATAAAAGGGTTAAATTGAAAAAAAATTACTACATAATATATTTCAAGACTTACTTATAAATACACATAAGTCCTTTTAATGCACTTTATTGGTACCATAAATTTATTCTTTTTCTTTTTTTCTTTTTTCACACTATTCAATCAGCACTACAATTCAAGAAATATTGTACCTTTCATAAATTTCAAGTTTCAATAAGTAAATAATGCAAATAACCTTCAAGGTTCACAACAATAAACAAGTCTTCAAAGAAAAATAGGATAAAGGTTTATAATTTGAGTTTAAACGATGAAAAAGACTAAGGCTCAACTTGGTTATTCCTAAAGGTAAATTTTGCGTATGGAAATTTCAAAGAAATAGGCTAAGGAAGTTGGTAAATCTAAATGCCTTCATTATATTAATGCTTCTAATTTATCAAATATGGTCCCAATATGCATAGTAAAAGCAAGTTTTAGTATTATCCTACTATACATGATATCACACACATGAAAGAATAAATAGAGCTTAAAAATTTTGAAAATTTTCTCTTTAGACTCAAAGCACTCAAGAAAAAAATTAGGGTATATATGTGTGTAAATAATATGCAAATTTCATTCAACTTGAAAACTTCAATGATTATTAAAAAAATGACTTAGAAAACTAATTTTATTTTGACCATCATCCTTTTACACATTAATTCAAGTTAATATTCAACAGTAATATATAGTGTTCATGAATAGATTCAATTAATTCAAGACATCAGTTAAAATATTTATAATCAAGATTGTAATAAGCTTAAAGATATTAGTTAAAAAAATCAATAAACCCATCCCCACACTTAAAGTTGTACATTGTCCTCAATGTATACAATATAAGCATTTATGACAAAGTGAGAGTGTTTAGTGGTACTTTCTTAACTATAGCGATTTCTTTGATTCTGATCCATCCAATATGAAACTTACATCCTTGCAACATGTAAAAGAAAAGGATAAAAAAGAACAAAGGAAAAAACATAACATAAAATGAAATCCTTTACTAATACGAAAGCAAAAACAAAATAATATAGAAATTGAAATAAAATTAAACTAATTCATGGGTTGCCTCCTATGTAGTGTTTATTTAACATCAGTAGCTCATCGTAACCTTTATGCTCAACTTCATGTTGGATCAATAATCAGCAACTTGCTTCCACTCTTTTCTCCTCAAAGTGATTTTGTAGCCTTTAAAAAAGCCACCTCTTATAAGATACTAATAAGGACATAATTTATGAGATTAATAAATCCAATTTCAAGCAATAATGCCCTTTTTAATGACCAACTGTTAATAAAATGAGGGATAATGAAACTCCTTAAATCCTCAGTTGGCTCAAACAGCTCGTCTTTGAGGAAGTGGGAACCCTCCATACTTAAGGTCGCTACCAACACCTCATCAGAAGTTTCCTTATTCGATTACTCCACCAGTTCTTTTTTTTACCTCCTTTAGCCACTCTTCTTTTTCTTCTTCCTAGATAGAGGTTATTGGCTCATCTTCTTTAATTAACTTTTATTTCTCCTCTACTTTTCCTTCTTGGATGGAGACTTCTTTTTCTTCTGGAAGCTTTAGAATGTCACTCCATTCAATAAGCTAACCCTTGCCTTTTCTTCACTCTCAAATTCGCATCCCTCAGCTTTCATGTTAATAAAGAGTTCTATCAATTTATCTATAATGCTTCCTTCTTATTCCTCTTCTTCTTTTGAGAGCTCATCATCACTACTAAAGGTGATTACCATTCCAAATTCATTAGGATCTGTTCATTAGGACTAGGCAAACTCCCTATGGGTTCGTTAGATAATATCTCTGCTAGCTGATCAATTTGATTCACCATATTTTGTATACGAGCGTCTGTTTCCTAATGTCTCTATTTCCTAATGCATCTGTTTCCTAATGCCTCATATTTGATTCTTGAATAGACTCAATCATCATATTTTTCAAAGCAACAGTTACCTCCTCGCCTTCTTGAAATGTATATTTATTTATGAAATTGAAGGTTGACTTTTCTTTACCCTGCGATGGTTGGAAGCTAAAATTATACTCATCATATATAGGAGAAGAAAATCTCTCATCTAATTTATGTTGATTAGCTACTCTCGTAGTAAGGCATTTTATCTATCGATCTTCAATATTTTCTTTTTCCTTTGGAAGCTCTTTTTGAAATATACCTCAATTTATGAAACCCATGTTTGTCTTTTCTTTACTCTTAAATACACATCGGTCAACTTTCATTTCAGTAAAGGTTTCCATTAATTTATCTTCCAGAGTTAGCTTATTAACTAGAGGGGCTTGGTGCTATAAATGTCCAATTAAAGTGTTTTTTTTCCATCCATAAGTATGAGAATCGCTCCATTCTGAATTGTAGCTACTCTCATATAAGGTACTTTAAGGTCGATTGTATATGCTTAGTTGCTCCCATGTTTAAGTAGTTGCTCGACATTCATGATTATACTAATAACTCCCACTAATGTTGCTACAAGGCTTAAATATTGGTTGAGATTTTGAAAACATGTGAGAACACCTCACTCTCCCATACAGTGATGTTATAGTTCACGAAAGCATATTTTGTCTCCCATAAAAGTCTTGCTGCTTCATCCTTCGATTGTGAGTTATGGATATGACAATGAATCGTAATTCCAACAATAAACCACAAACCCAAGATCAAGTAGAGAGATTCAAAAGACAATTAAATTAATAATCCATAAAATACAATAAGATAAAATAAAATAAAATAAATACAAAAGTAGAATTAAAATAAAAGAAAATAAAAAAATACAAAACAAAATAAAATGAAAATGATTAGAGTAATAGCATTCAGGCTTTCCTAATATCAAAGTCCCCGATAATAACACCAAAAACTTGGTTGACTTATTTTTAATGTTAGTCAATTATGTGGTAGACCCCAAGTGCATGTTGTAGCTATAATTAGTACAAGCAAGTATGGGTCAATCCTACAAAGACTATGAATACTAGTGCTTACCCTTCCCCCATTATCTATCCTAAGGATTGATTTTAGATTTTTAATAAAAAGAAAAGAAAATATAAAACAATTAAAGAAATAGGAAATGTTAATGAATGCAAAGACAGTGGAATTCACTCAGAAAACTATTGTTATCAGAAGTTAGTATCTAGGTTCGAACTCCCTTAAACACTTAATGGATTGATATTTTATCATGCAATTGTTTTGTTAATGTGTTGGACTGTGGATACTCCTGTGGTATGTTAATAGCTAACCTTAAGTCTACTAACAACTAATCCTCAAGTCTCTAACCAAATTACTTAGGTTAAATCTTATATGATTGCATTACCGATTTATGAGTTCCTCTATTAGGTTTGACCCTAATCTGAAAGATTTATGTCATCCTATCTCTAGGGTTGCAATCAACTCCTTCTAATTATGATAGATCTATTCACACTATGATTTCTCAATCTCTACGTATGAACCTAAGTACTAACTGGACTTTAGTTGCATATCATCGAATATGAAATTAAACATATATAACATAAATACGAATCTAAAACATTGGAATCATAATTTCTAAATCTCCCTGATTGTCTTGTATAAAATGTTTTTGCGATGTAGGGGCTTGATCTTGTATTCTAATGGATCTTTCGAAGATTTCATCATGTTTTCCACTTCTCAGGATCAAAATTGTCCTTTATAGATGTTCTCCACGTCTAGAAATTGTCTCTAAGAGTTTGCGTCTCCTTAATTGCCTTCGAAATGTTACTTTATATGAAATTATAAGTTTTTGGTAAATACACAACGGTGCATTAGATTGTGCATAATTGGACTTCATTAGTTATTACAAAAGTGCTTAGCCACGGGAAAGTGCATGGCTGGGAAAGTGCATGGTCACAATGTACGGTTGTGCATTCCTTCAAATTTGTCAATTCTTTGTTTGACGCTATTTTTTCACCTGAATTCCTTTACTTTAAGTCCATAAAGGCAAGTATCACATGTAAACACACTTGGAGCAAATTAAGTATCAAATAGATGATAAAAGTATAAAATATTATGCAAAATACATCAAATATGGGTGTAAAAATATAGTTAAATATTCATCTATCAACTCTTATAACCCTAAAAATTTAACTATAATTTATTTTTCATTAAAAAATTTCCATCTAGATGTCATATCAATAGATCAAGCTAACATTGGGATTAGGAGTTCATCTAAAAGTGTTTCTGTTATGAATTTTTTTATGCCCAAAGACTAGGATGCTAGAAACACTTTACTTATATTAAAATAATAACTTTTTCTTTCTGTTTTCATTTATTTATTTTATAACATTCATTCTTGATCTTATGTTTGCTTGCTAAATTTTAGGATTTAGGTACTTTATTTAATGACTAAGAGTAGTCCTAGAGAACTACTTAATCTAGATATAGAAATCAAAAGGATCTCAAAATTTAATGGAAACTTAGAAGTTATAAGGTTATAGCTACCAGATATAATGGTAAGATAGGGAGGATAATATACTATAGGGGATTATGCTAGGTCGTTACTTATGCAGATAGCATATTACTTTATTAGGCCATTATTGGAGTCTAATAATTTTGAGATCAAGCATAACATTCTATGTATGGTTCAATAGCTTGTGTAGTTTGATAGCTTGGCAGATAGGGATCTAATGAACACGTTGCAACATTTTAGAGATTTATGGTACATTCAAGATTAATGGAGCTTTAGAAGATTCTATTTAATTAAGATTTTTATTTTCACATTAAGGAATAAAGAGAAATTATAGTTACATTTTTTGCCTCATAGGTCCATTACCATATGTAACGTACTTATTAAGATGCTTTTAATTAGGTATTTTCCTTAAATAGGAAGGAACAACATCTTCTCCTTTTAAAATTTAGAGAGAGAGATGTTGTCTGACACGTAGGAAAGATGGAAGGAATTATTTAAAAAATGCTCACATCGTAAAATTGATTTGGGGTTGAAAATACAAACATTTAATAGTGGTTTGATTTCTCCAGCTAAGATGTTGACTAATGCATATTTAGGTGGAACTACCTTTTAAAAAATCCTTAGGAATTTCAAGAGTTTATTGAAAATATTTTCATGAATAATTTCCAATGGGGAAATTCGAGGCTAAATCCAAAATCAAGTGGCATCCATAATATAGATGTCATGATAACATTATATACTAATTTAGAAGCGTTGAGTAGAAAGATTCACAATATGGTATTGGCAGTTTAACTAGAATAAGGAATGAGTTATGAAATCTATATAATTTAATCATAAATTTCAAGTCCTTTACAATGAACAAATTGAGCAAGTTACTTTTATGGGGAACTCGTCTTAAAATGATTTCTATATTATCACTTATAAATTACATTGGAGAAACCATCATAGCTGTTGATGTAATAATCAAGCTCCATTGGGATTTTAGCAATAACAGTAGCAATAAGCCAAGCTAAGTCTTGAGGAGCATATGAAAAAATTCATTACTATATACAAAGCTTGCTTTTAAAGTTCTTAAACATCTCTCTAAATATAACTTGCATCGAGAACATACAAATTTAGAGTAGATATAACTTGCCAAGTTTATCACTAAAAGGTGATTAAATACTTTACCTAGCAATATCGAGCCATACCCAAGGGAGTTAGTAAATGTGATGGCTCTAAGAGAGGAAAGGAGATAAAAGTTAAACAGAGAGGAAAAAAGAACAAGAATGATGTTGTAATAGAAAAGAAGGATGAGAAGGTAGAGAAAGAGAAAGAGGACGAGCTAAAGAAGGAAGTGGTCAAAAAGTACCAACTAAAAATTTCATACACTAATAAGCTTAAGAAAGATAGAAAGGAAGATAAATTTGGTAGTTTTAAATCTTTTCAAATAATTTCAACTTAAAATTCATTTTTCTAAAACTATTTTTAAATATATAAAAAATGCTAAGAACTTAAATGATCTCCTTTTTAAGAAGAAGAGGATTGAGGAGTTGTCAGTTTTTACTTTAAATGAGAAACAGTCCACCGATTTGCTAAATAAGTGATTGAATATATCTATGAATGCATAGAATGAATTATAGCAAGTTATAAAACTGAAGTATTATAAATTATTGATCCCATAAGGACTATAATTACTATGTTTACTAATCCTAACTAAATAATTAAAGTAAATAAAATAAGATTTTATGAAAGAAAGATTAAATCAATAAATTATTAAAAGCAAGACAGTTAAAAATAAAAGAGAAATCAAAATAATAAAATGTTAGAGTTTTTAGATTCACTTAGAAAGAAATTCTAATTATCATGCAAGACTGACTATTAAGGTTAAAATAACAATTAACCTGATGTATCTATACCCTCTCTTAAGGCTCACATGTATATTCAATTAATTAATCACCACATCTCAATATGCAATTCAACCTAATAAAGCTAGCTTATCACACCAGTTTAGGAAATCGATTTCTCTAAATTTAAAATGTTTATTCTCTTAATGCATAGATCATACTTCACCTTTTAGTCTTTCATACAATCCTTAAGACTAAATTATGATGGCTAACCATAAATCCAAAAATTAAGATTACAAAGAATAAACTATATCAAAGAATAATTCATCATGCATTACTAAAATGAAATATCCAATGTAAACTACATCCATACCCATTACTATAAATTTAGCTACTAAAAAAAATCAATCTTAAATAATAAAATACTAGAAAGATGAAAAGATAGAAGAAGATATCCCTAACTGCATCCATTTTGAGGTTGATCACCTTTCAATCTTTGCTCCAAATCCTTCCAAAATGTCAAGAAATCTTAAGAAAATGTAAAAACTTAAATTGGCTATCACACAAGTTTTAGGAGTACTTAAGTAATCCAGATAAGAGTATTTATTGTTAGGGCTATATAAGAGATTCCTAGTACGATTAAACTAGTATTTTTAGGTAGTCCTCAGAATTTGTGTTATGTGATCATTGTTAAACTAGCTTCCATACTAGTGTCAGTTAGCTTTTAGAATTTTTTTCATAAAAACATTAACGAGTCTAGAACTAGTTGCAAGAACCTCTCATGTGTTGGTTACATTCTACTTCTTCAGTTTTTTAACCTCACGAGAGATATTGCCTATCTCTTAGTTATGTCTGATGATTGTTTGGTGTTTTCCTTTCTTCAATTTTTAACTTTTCTTTTAACTTGAATCTATCTTCAATTCCTTCTATAAAGTTATTTTTCTAGTTTGTTAGCTTCTAATTACTCCAATGTCTTCTCAATCGAAGAAAAATGCATTCAAATCTAGTATTTCTCCTCTATGACATCACCTATAATAATACGAAATAAATATAGGAAAATATCATATAATTAATATAAAACATGTTAAAGGTGCTAAATTATAACTAAGCTAACCCCTGATAATATGGAAATTAAAACTTTATCAAATTTCTGAACACTTAACTTATTACTTATCCTCAAGTAATTGACAATAAGAAATCCTAACTAACTATACTAGCCTAACTATAACTAAACAATTCTATTTTTATAGGTGTACAGTGAAATTTAGCATATACCACAAGTATCTAAACCCTGCATATTCCTAGTGAAGGAGCTACAGTCTCTTTAAGGGTTTGCTATAATGATAACCATAAACATTACCACACGTTCATTATTTAGCTTAGTTGTTAGTAACACAAGATATACATATCCCAATCTTCAATTGAATTGTAAAAGTTAAACACATAATAATTTTTAAATGCTGATATACAAATAAAGACAAAGAAAATACTATTATATTAAGTTCAAATACTTTTAACTTTTTTTCGTAAGGTATCAATGATTCACACAAATTTTTTAAATTTTCTATTAGGCACACTCGTAATATTCTTATGAAATTAAGTTTATCATGTGCTTGAAAAATCATCTAATCTCCACTAATCTAATAGAGATATACAAAAAAAATTAAAGGGTCCTTGAACAAGGTTATAATAGGGCCGAGGGATAAATGGTTTACAAAGGAAGGGAATATAAGAAAACAAAATATTTATAAGTAGTAAAGCAAGAAAGAAGTAAATTAAGAGAAATATCAATATATTACTCCAAGAATATGGAAAAACAAATTATTCATAACTAGTAGAGAAAAAAAAGGAAATCAAGAGAAATATAAATAGATTACTCCAAGTACATGGAAAAACAAATTATTTATAACTAGTACAAAAAAAAAGTAAATCAAGAGAAATATAAATACATTACTCCACCGACTCCTTATATCTTTGCAATAACCCTTTTTTCGTCTTTCTTTTCAGGAACAAGAATATGTGTTAGTTGATTTTCAATAATTTTTTTTATTTTTCTTTTCTTTTTTCTTTCCAATTGGCACTGATATCATTTTTCCATGCCATTTGATACACCTTATCATCACCCTACACTTATTTCCTTCTATACCATCACTAACAACGTCAAATCATAAGCAAAAGCTCTACTAATTAAGAATTAGTGTGAAATTACTTATCTAAAGGTTATTTCGCAAAAATTTACTAAGAAAAAGGTTTAAATTTTATAAAAGGCTTAAAAGGGACCACTAATGTTTCATTGTACAAAAGGTAGGCAATTTGACTCAAACATAAATCTTAAGTGAATGTATCATTTTAATTCTTGATATATCTTACATTTAATATTGAAAAGATGAAATGTAAGTTATAGAAGTCAAAAATCAAAGAAGAAAACCACATTTAAAGGAAAGAAATCATTTATGAAAGCTCAATTTTTCTTGAGATACTTAAGTTAAATTAAAGCATCATCACCAAAAAAAATTGGTTTTCTAGCATTCACAAAGTCAAATTTGCAATACGATTATTTACTAATATTGTACACCTAAATTTTGGCAACGAATCTCAACTAAGAATTATGTATACACTTATACTATCAATCTAAAGTAACTAATAGGATCCTAAACTCAAAACAAAAAGAAAGATAAAAACGAAAAAGTTTAACCTTAAGCACTAAAATTAAGAAAATTTGTAGTTAAAACTTAAAACATAAAAAATGATAAATATATTTTTAGGAATCCATGCCCTACACACTTAAACATGTCATAATCTTTAATACTCAATAAGTGAGATAACAAAAGCACTTGTGAAAGATAATTTAGTTAGAATCTCTAAATTCCATCTAAGATTGGTGAAGTAAATTTTAAAAAGATCATACAAAAGAAACTATAAAAGAAATTAAATAAGCATTAGTAGAAAACTAAAACTAAGAAATATAAATAAGAGAAAAATAAATTTAAAACATTGGGTTACCTCCTAGCAAGTTCTTATTTTAGTTGGACTTCCTTCTTAAGTTTATCATTCATCCAAGGTTGCTAAGTAGATAAGCTCATCTTTCTTCCTTCAGAGAAATCAATAAAGAGGAGATAATAATAGGATAAATCTTATTGTTTCCTAAATTTTCATAATAATAGTGTGGATGCAATTTATTTGATTTTGAGTCAAGTGCTTCTTTGATATAAGGTCATGGTTTAGACTTTCCTTATCCTAAATTCTCAATAATTTTACAAGACAATGTTTATACCCTTATCCTTTTAACCTTAAAGTGCACTCCATGAGTCCAAAATCCTTCTCCCTTTAATTAAGTTCTAAAGCTATACATGTTTCCAAATGGACATCACATATAATTTTAAGTTCTAATGCAAATTGAATTTATGAAGTCCAACCTATAATAATCCTTAGTAAGGGTAGGCCCTTTAATCAACATGAAGTTGTTAAACTTTGCACTCTCCTTTCCTACCTTAAGTGTCAACTGTCGTTTTTAATTAAGATACGAACATTAATTAAACCTAACTACCAAATAACCTAGGATACGATCTGTAGATTTAATTTGGCAGCCTTATTACGAATTAGAAAACGATAAATATAAGCAGTAACCTCACACGTTCAGGTTATCTAACCAAAGTTATGTTGTTCCTAATGATTAACGATCATTAGATGCTACTCACAAACATCAGAAGTCACTATTATGAATTACATTTAATGTTTTAGCAATAGATTCGAAATAAAACAATCAAAATATTGTATTAAGATTATTCATCCTAAAACTTAATCAAATCAACATCAACAAAAAACAATCTAAAAAGAAATTAAAACCTTAAAATGATGAAAATATCTTAACCGTGAATTGGCGTTGATATTCATGTTGAACTAGTGTCGGGAAGCTAACCTTCCATCTCCATTTTTATGCTCCAAGTGTGAGCCATCTTCTCTGTGCTTTAGTGGTGAAAAACAAAGGAAAACCTAGCCCTCTCTTTATTCCACGCTACTGCTCTCTTCTCCTTTTGCTACTATTCACTGATGGGATAAATTAAGTTTAAGGTCCATGCTCACTATTCACTCTCTTCTCTTCTCTCGCGGCTCTTCTCCTCTTCACTGTAACTTTGATGTGATAATTAAGATTGTTGGCTCAATGTCACTGTTCACGTATCCTTAAAACCACTAGCTATCTCTCCTCTTCTCATTACTACATTAAAACTTAAATGAAACAGCCTCCCTTATGTTTTCTTCACTCTCGAATAAAGATGTTAGCTTCGGTTCTCCTCCTCCCACCCCCATAGCCGACACACTCTTCTCTCCTCTTTTTGAAAAAGCTAGGTTTCCAATAAGAATAATGTTGGACAGGTGTAGCATGATGCTACTTTTCAACTATATCCCTTTCTTTACATTTGAAATGTTAGTTAAAATGTAGCAAAAATGGGCAGCTGGCTTTCTCTCCACTCCTCTTCACTCTTAACCGACTAGTACACACTTAGTGCAGCACCACTTCATGTCTCTTTTTGTTTTATTCTCCTAAATGTAGCTATGTTTTGAAGGGTATATAAAAATAATGAACAGCCTGCATGATTTACATGAATGACTTGCTTTGTAGCAATATTTACTCATGTGTTTTAGCCTCTTATATGTAGCTATCCACCATCCATCATTTAGCTATCATTCTCCACACTTCTCTTAGAATAAAATATCATGTTATGGTTAAATGGATGTGTGATGGTCATGTAAAATCCATATAAATGTGAGCTGCTTCGTTGCTTCTCATTCTTAATTTTCTTTTCTTTTCTTTCTCCAATGTTTCTCATTCTTTCTCCATAAAGACAAAGAGTATAGAAATTGAAAAGATGGCTTCAATGAGCATACTTTCGGATCACTTTAATTTCTTCACTTCCAAAATGTACCTAAAATCAAATATGAATCAAAGTAAGCATCCTAAGCATTTCTAAGGTATTAATCAGTAAGTGTAGAAGATAAAATAGATCAACATTTAAACATATATCAAATTCCCCCATACTTAGTTTTTGACCATCCTCGGGCAAATTGTTAAAATCAAAATCACAAACCAACATTTTTACTCATTTTCCAAATCTTCTAAGAATAGATAATCATAACTAAAGATGAATGACTTTTAAAACCTATAGTAATAGCTCAACCTTCAAAGCTTCTACTCATGATCAATTAAAATTTATCACCCTTAGAAATTGAGTAATCTAGAGGTAGATTTGGCCAAAAGGTGTTTAAACAAGATATTTCTATGGGTACACTCAAACACCATTCATGATCACAACAATCCATAACTTTGAATATTATTTCAATTCTCCTTCACTAAAATTCACATGCATAATCATGAATCAAAGGAATTTTTAGGATTTCTATGTAGGCTAAGGTAAGGTGGGATGTATTTTGGTTAATGTAGTTTGAAAGCCATTCATCTAGTGAAGTAAAAGTAACACTTAATGAAAAATCAAACGAACAAGTTAGATTTTATCCATAACTCAGTTTAGCTCTCATATCATAAACCATATAAACATAAAACAATGTAATGCTCCATCTAACATAACATCCTCTTCATATGTCGTATACTCAAACACCCAACCAATACAACTTAAGGAGATTAAACTATTAATTAATAACCTTTCACAACAATTGCATTGCCTTCTTCATACTTTTTATTTAAATATTTTTTCTTTGTTGTTTTTTTAAAATGAAGGAGGCTACATCAACATAGGATTCATAACATGACATTTTAATAAATTCAACTAACCCATATATAAGCAAACCTCCACACTTAGACTTTTACATAATCACATTCATCAAGAATTAACAAATGCTCCATTAGCTATAAAGCTTGGGTAGGATATTTGGTTAGGTGGATGTAATGTAGCTTATACAAAGGAAAAGGTTAATATAGCTCAAAAGGGATTAGCAAGGGAAATTCACATAAATAGGTAGACTATTTGGCTAATGTAGATTATAATCAACAAAGAATGCCTAATCATTTCATAAATATGCATGTGATAAACAATGTGGTCTCAAATAGAAATTCAACGCAAAGTAAGGATGTATATGTCATAAAGGTCACTCATAACAAACAAAATAGTGAGATTGGTATGAATGTGTCAGTCTAATATGGCTCAAAACCTCACTAGCTTTTGTTTACCACTAGTCACTACTCTTCTAAGAATAATGTACATGAACTAATCACAAGAGAAAAAGTACATGTGAAATTTTGCTATGTATGCTCTTCTAGTCAATTCATGCTTTAAATACGACTAAATAATCTTAAAAGTAGAAAAGATGAAAATTTTTGATTTTGTTCATTTGATTTTGAAAAGTGCCAAAGAAGTCACATAAGTCACAGTTAAGCTAAAAAACATGCATATAAACTAGCATACCCCATCCCCACATTTAAAACTTACATTTACTCAGTGTAAAATCAAATGCAAGAAATGAAGTACTTAACAAAAATAGCAAATGTGACAATGTAAAAGACATAAATTAACTCCCCTTGGGTTGCCTCCCAAACAATGCCTTTGTTTAACATCGTTAACTTGACCTCATAATACGACTCACATCCTCTAGCATCAACACCCCTAAATCCTCCGTTTGGAAGCCCTCATAATACGACTTCAAGCGATGACCATTCACTTTGAATGTCTTGTCAGTTTTAAGGCTCTGTATCTCCACTGCATCAAAAGGAAAGACATGAGTGACAACAAATGGACCAACCCAATGGGAACTCAACTTACCTGGAAAGAGTTTGAGTTTGGAATGACATAGTAACACTTTTTGGTCCACCGAGAAGCTTTTCCTTGAAATCATCTTATCATGAAAAGCTTTCGTCATCTCCTTATATATCACTGCATTTGATATGACTCATTCCTCAGCTCTTCCAACTCTTAAAGCTACAACTTCCTATCCACTCATGCATCATCCAAGTGTATGTTTTATCTTTTGATAGCCCAATATGCCTTATGTTGTAATTCCATAAGAAGATGACATGTCTTCTTAAACACTAGCCTATACAGAGACATTCCAATTGGTGTTTTGTAAGCCATCCTGTAAGCCCATAATGCGTCTTCCAATCTTACACTCCAATTCTTCCTATTGGGCTGCACGGTTTTCTCTAGGATTAACTTGATTGCTCGAATTGAGACTTCATCTTGCCTGTTAGTTTGGGGATGGTAAGCAGTAGAACTTTGTGCGTGATGTGATATTTTCTAAACATTGCTTCCATCACTTTGTTACAGAAGTGGGTTCCTCTGTTGTTAATGATGGCTTTCGATATCTTGAACCTAGAAGAAAATTAGCCTTAACAAAATTTGCAACAACCTTGGCATCGTTGGTCCTAGTAGCTTTGGCTTCCACCTATTTAGAAACATAATCAGGTGTAAGCAATATATGATTAAAGCCAAAAGACGTAGGGAAAGGTCCTATAAAATCAATGCCCCAAATGTCAAAATTTTCACAAAAAAACAAAGGAGTTTGTGGCAATTAATCTTTATAGGAAAGGTTACCTGATTGTTGGTATCTATCACAAGATTTGCAGAAGGTATATGCATCTTTAAATAATGTTGGCTAGTAGAAGCCACTCTCCAGAAGTTTATGAGTTGTCCTTTTCAGTCCAAAATGTCCTCAAGCATACGAATGGCAGAAGGCTAAAATTGATGATGATTCATTTCTGATACACATCTCCTGATAACTTGATCTGCATAGTGCCTCTAAAGATACGGTTCATCCTATACGTAATACTTTGCTTCACTCCGTAGCTTATCCCTTTGAGCCTTTAACAAACTAATAGATAATCGTTAGTAACTGAAAAATTATCAATGTCTGCATACCATGGCGATGTCGCATCGGCAAAAAATAACTGCTCATTTGGAAAGGTTTCTCATAAAGGGATATCATCTTCTTCCTTTATCAAACGGTTGAGATGGTTTGTCACCACGCTTTCTGCCCCCTTCTTATCTTTGATGTCCAAGTTGAATTCTTGAAGGAGGAGAATCTATCTGATCAACCTCAGTTTTTCCTTTTTCTTTGTGAGTAAGTATCATAAAGCTGTATGGTCATAATAAACAATCACTTTAACACTAAGCAAATACAATCGAAATTTTTCCAAAGCAAAAACCATAGACAACAGTTATTTTTCAGTAGTTGAATAATGCAATTGAGCTGGGTTTAGAGTCTTTGAAGCATAGTAGATAGCATGCAAATATTTTCCCACTCTTTGTCCTAGAACTGCTCCCATTGCATAATCACTTGCATCACACATGATCTCGAAGGAGAGGTTCCAATCTGGTGATTGAATCACCAATGGGGATGTTAGAAGATCCTTAAGTTTGTTGGATGCTTCTTTACACTTTTCTTCAAACTTAAAGGAGACATTTTATTAAAGAAGTTTGCATAATGGTGTGGCTATCTTTGAAAAGTCCTTAATAAACCTTCTATAAAAATCTGTATGCCCAAGAAAACAATGCACTTCCCTCACAGTAGAGGGGTAAGGTAAAAAAGAAATAAGATTAATTTTGGACTTGTCTACTTCAATACCCTTAGTAGATATCACATGGCCTAAAACTATACCTTAATCTACTATAAAATGACATTTTTCTTTGTTCAACACAAGGTTAGTTTCTATACATCGTTTTAAGACATTGGCAAGATTCTCAAGACATTCATAAAAAAAATATCCATACATACAAAAATCATCTATGAATACCTCGATAATATTCTCAACATATTCAAAAAAATTGCTTACTAATACACCTTTGGAATATGGTAGGTGCATTACATAATTCGAATGGCATCCTCTAATAGGCAAACATACTGAATGGGCATGTAAATGTGGTCTTCTCCTGATCTTCTGGTACGATCAGGATCTGAAGATAACCTGAAAAGTCATATAAAAAGCAATAACAATCATAACCAACCAATCTCTCAAGCAACTGATCAATAAAAGGAAGGGGAAAGTGGTCCTTATGAGTAGTAGAATTTAACTTTCTATAATCAATACATACTCACCACCCGGTTTTCACTCTGGTAGGAACCAACTTGCCTTCTTGGTTTGTCACAACAGTGATTCCAGACTTTTTTGGAACCACCTAGATAGGACTTATCCACTTATTGGAAATTTGGTAGATAATCCTAGCATTGAAAAGCTTCAGCACCTCGTTCTTCACAACTTCCATCATTGGAGGATTCAGTCTACACTGAGCTTGCCTTGTGGATTTTGCATCCTCCTCCAACAAAATGCGATGCATGCATATGGAAGGACTTATCCCTTGGATATCTGCGATAGTCCACCCAATAGCTTTCTTGTGCTCTCTTAGCATTCGAACCAGCCTCTTTTCTTGATTTGAATTCAAATCTACTGAAATGATAAATGGGAGAGTCTGCTTATCTCCCAAATAGGCATACTTTAGATGTGTAGGGAGTGGCTTCAATTTTAATTTTGATACCTGCACATTTTGGTGAGCTTCAGATAGTTGTATAGAAGCCAAATCATATCTTTTTGAAGAGCTTTCCAATGAATCCAAGGTGGTTATCATTTTTATAAGCTCTTATCCCATCTCAACATGAGTGTTGGCTTCTACTTCCATATCCTCAGTTAAAACCATTTCCAAATGATACCTACAACTTAACTTAAACATTTCCTACACTAAAGGAGCAATCACATCAACAGAGAAAACACGATGATCATTAGGAGGATGTTTCATGGCATTAAAAATATTGAAATGAATCATTTCCCCATCAAATTCCATTGTGAGGGTGCCCTTATGAACATCTGTCTTAGTTTGAGCCGTATTAAGAAACAATCTCCCCAATAAGATAGGTATCGAATTATATGAGGTGTCATCATTCATATCCATAAAATAAAAATCTGAAGGAAACACTAACTTATTCACCTGCACTAAAACATCCTCAACCACATAATTAGGATAAGCATTAGTGCAGCCAGCCAGTTGTATGATTACACTCATTTCTTTCAAAGGACCTAAATTCAAAGAAGCATAAATCAAAAGAGGCATCACATTAACAGAAGCACTCAAATCTAACATAGCTCTATTGATCATAGTATTACCAATTTTACAAGGAATGGTAAACATACCTGGATTTTGGCATTTTAAAGGCATCTTCTTTCTGAATACTGTCGACACATTCTCACCCATCATCATTTTCTCATCATCCCAGCAACGGCGCCAAAATTGACAGCTTATTGTAACACTAGTCAAAGTAAAGTAACTATACTACTACTATAGTAGTGGTGAGTCTAAGTCGATCCCACAGGGAGTGTTTGGTTAGCTTATGAAATGAAATTAATCGGTGTCTAGGAAAAATAAAGGGAGTTGGATTTTAGAATAAGAAAATAAAATGAGACTAACTAATAAAAAAATTACAGAAAACATGTGAAAAATGATAAAATTGGGAAATTCGGTAAGGATTCGGTTCTTTAGTTCAATCTCAACCTACACCATAATTAAGCATATTTCAACGATTTGTTGTTCTCAAACCTCTCCTAGCAACTATTAATCGTGGGTTAATAATTAACCTGAGTTTTCCCTTAGATTTTGTTTAATCAAGATACAATTATTAATTAAACCTAACCACCCAATAACCTAAGATACGATCTCTATATTTAATTAGGTAGTAGCATTACGAATTAGGAAAGCCGATTAATTAAGGTAATAACCATATAAGATGCGTCATTTTACCTAGGTCATGTTATCCCTAATGATTACGAATCATTAATCGCTATATATGAATTTCAACATAACAATTATGGATTATATCAAAATTCTAGCAAAGGTTATGCAATTAAATGATTCAATGAACGCATTAAAATCATCCTTTCATAATACCTAATGGGTTTATAGTCAAATAACCGAACAATAATGAAAATATGATTATCCATACATAAAACCCAATCAATCCACATAAGATAACATAATTAATTTCTAATGAGAGAAAGAAACAACAAAATAATTAAAAAATGCTTAACAAGATCGCGTCAATGTTGTCTCTAAATCGGTGTCAGGAAATCTAGTCCTTCATAGGTCTATCCCAAAAAAATGCTTTAGCCCCCCACGTTGTAACCCTAACAGAAACCCCTTCGGCTATTCACTGCCTCAACTCTCTTCTTCTCTTCTCATGTTAATGCTCTCTTCTCTTACTATTCATTGATTTGATAAATTAATATCTTGGACCACTTACTATTCACCCCCACTCTTCTCTGTTTCACACTACTCACCCCTTAGTTTCCTCTTATGAGTACACAGTTCTTTAAGGAATTTGGCATACCTCGGTACTTGCTTGATTGCCTCGAACAAAGGTATATTGACTTCCACCTTTCAGAAAGTCTCCAATATCTCTTTATCTTTCTCCTCTTTGTTTGGTCTTGTCAATCTGCTAGGAAAAGGTGGAGGGTTAGTTTTAATATTATTGGGAATTTACTTTATGACTGATTTTTTACCTTTCTC
>JANZXP010109637.1:0-18526 GCA_027576715.1 Erythroxylum flavicans
GTATATGGGACTAAAAATGTGATTGAATGGGAATGAGATTGAAAATGGGAATGATTGAAAATATAATTGATTAAATAGAAATGAGAATAATGATAGTTGTGACATGAGTAGCCACCGAAAATGAGCTTAAGGCTCCGAAATATGGTATAGAGCCAAAGGCTCGATATATATAATGAGCTTTGTATCTGCAACGGGTAAGGGATATTATTAATGAGCCCGGTATTCACAATGGATACAGGGCAATTTAGGCACTCAGTCACAACAACGTAATAATTGAAAGTGGGTCATGTGAACATTGCACATATACTTATTAAATATAACTGACTGATTGAATTGTAATGTGAATATGTACTTAAATGAAATTGAGATGTGTGCATTATATGATATGTGGTGCTAATTGTTAAATGGAAAGTTGTGAATTATGTGCTTATATGATTTGATATGTGGTATGAATTGGGTGAACCATCAAGGATGGTTACATCATTGAGTTTGCAAAACTCATCAAAATTGCAACGTTGATATTAATCTGCATTATATAATATGTGGTGCAAATTGTTAAATGGAAAATTGTGAATTATTTGCTTATATGATTTAATATATGGTATGAATTGGGTGAATCATCAAGGATGGTTACATCATTGAGTTCACAAAACTCACCAAAATTGCAACGTTAATATTTCAGGTCCGAGAGAGGACAATAGAGACAGATAAACTCTACGAGAAGACTAATTCTTATACTTTTGTCAAGAAATGGCTCAAAGGTCGGTCAGCTGAGATTGAAGGATTAGTTAGTAGTTTATGTACAATTCCTCTTTCAAATAGTGTGTTATGTATGGGGATTTGACATTGTTTATATTCGGATGGTTTTGTGAAGCTAAAATGTAAGTTTGGTTTTTATGAAATAAAATGAGGAATGCAGTTGATTTTAAAATTTGGTGACTTTTTTGTATAATAGTTGATGCCATGATTAATTTGGATATGTGTTTACTCTAACATGCCATTATTATAGATTATACACTGGAATGTCCATAAGGTGTTTCGGTATGTAATTTATGGAAGTGGGGTGTTACGTTTCAAAATAGATTTTGTTTTAGAATAGTCCTTCAATTTATTTGTTCTTCATGTTCTTATCTTCCACCAATCAAAATTTGGCTCTCGTACAATTAATAATATCATTTACTCATTGATGAACTCGAACTTTCTTAGCTTCTTTAGGATGAAGGTGATGCCATATCAACTAACTGTGACTAAAGTTGTAGAGCATTTAACCATCATTCGAGAATCCATAAACATATATCGCTATTGATTTACTTAACTACTCTTAGTTCTGTCTAAGAATTTTGTATTATATACTCTTTCATAACCAACATGTGGAACATTCGGCTCTTATTAGAATAATTAACTAATGATTGAAGTTGTGGTTTATTATTTATATTGAAATGAAAAACCTTTTTCTTATTAAATAAAATTGAAAATATTTGTAACAAATAGATGTTTAAAGCCTATTTAAAACATGTGAGAATTGAGCTAAAGGAGTACCTTAATTATCAGCCTCATTCACACGTTTCCAACACTTCAACCATATCAAACCCATTCTAAAATATGTCCATTTTTACTATAATTAATTATCATCTTTGAGAATAAAGATGAGAAACCTCTTTATCTCCAATGTTGGTAGAAAATGATCATAAATTTTAGTGGAAGTATAAAATGCCAAAGTGATAGCTACTTAACGCAATGAATTAAGAGAAAAATAAAAGGAGATGCTAAAGCTCCTTTTTAAAAAAAATTCAATGGATGAAAGTATACTTTCAAAAATTATTGGAGCTGAAACTTCATAGGAAACATGAAATAAAATTGATGAAGAATATCAAGTTCAAATAAGATAGTTACAATAAAGTTACAAAACTTAAAAAGAGAGTTCAAGAATTTAAATATAAAGACCATTGAAACAATGCAATAATTACCAAATTCCACGACAAAAGCTTTACATCTCTTTAAAAGATTAATATAATATTACAGGAAAAGAAAGTGTAACCTATACATAGTTTTTATTAACTTAGAGAAGGCATATGATAAGGTACCTAGGGAAATCTTGTAAATGTATTTAAAAATTATGAGATTTCCTATAACATATATACTGGTTATTAAGGATATGTATAAAGGTGTAAAGACTAAAGTAAGGATGATAGGAGGAGATATAAAGCATTTTTCAATCAATTTTGGGCTACAACAAGGCTCCTTATTGAGCCCCTTTTTGTTTCCAGTAGTGATGGATGAGCTCATTAAGAATATCCAAGGGGATATGCCTTGGTGTATGTTGTTTGATGATGATATTGTTTTAGTAGATGAGACAAAATAAGGTGTCAATTTTAAGCTAAAACTTTAGAGGGATACATTGGAATTGAAGGGTTTTAAATTAACTGAGACTAAGACAGAGTACTTAGAGTGTAATTTTTTATGCCATAGGGTGGCTTCCGGTGTGGACGTAAAGATTAGTTCAGAAGTTATACCATAGAAAGATGTTTTAAGTATTTAGGATCTATCATTCGAAATAATAGAGAGATTGTTGAAGACATAGTTCACCGTATCAGATTAGGCTGGCTTAAATGGAGAAGTGCATCATGACTTTTATATGACCAGAAGATACCACTCAAACTTAAAGGTAAATTCTATTGGTTAGCAATTAGGCTAGCCATGCTCTATAAGGCAGAGTGTTAACCCATCAAACAGGTGCATATTCATAAGTTAATAGTGATAGAGATGAGAATGCTCAGTTAGATATGCAACCTTACTATAAGAGATATGGTCAAAAATGTGATGGTAAACGATAAATTAAAGGTGGCTAATATTAATGAAAAATTAAAAGAGGTAAGCTTTAGATGGTTCAGACATGTTAAGAGGAGGCACCACTGATGTTCTAATGAAAAGATGTGAGAAGATTGTATTTAGAGAGTGTAATAGTTAAAAAGGAAGGCTTAAGAAGAACTAAGGAGAGGTGATCACGAATGATACGACTCTGCTGGGACTTACCGAAAATATGACCCTTAATAGAAAACTTTGGCATACTAGAATACAAGCAAAGGATCTCATATAGAAGTCCTTGTGTTTCTCCTAGGTCTTTAAACATTTTTCTTCGAGTCTTATGTCTTGTATTTAGCATAAACATTTAATATATAATACTTTCCTCTTAGTTATTTAGCCTAAATATTTCCTTACTTAGCCTAAATACTTTTTGAAATGATTGTTTAATTAATTTATTTACTTTTCTTCTTTCTTGTTTGTGTATTTATTTACTTATTTTACCTTTTATTTTTATTCTTTAAGTTTTTCCATATTTATTATACTACTTATTTATTTATATTTATTTATTATTTTTGTTATCATTATTTTTATTTTTAAATATAATTACTTTATTATTTTAATTTTAATTTGTATATGTATATGTATATGTGTATGTATATTTTTCTTTTTTTTAATGTAAGTTTATTAAAAAAAATCTCTTTATCAGTTAAGGGTAAGACTGCATATTACTAAACCTCTCTAGACTTGGTGTATCAACGAGACTTTTACTGAATTGTTGTTGTTGTTGAAACAATGCAATAATTCTTTTCAACAATATATTCAATCATAAATCATATTATATCTCTTGGAGAAGAATTGTTTGAACAAAATGTCGTCGACAAAGTATTCATAGTCTACTACAATGTATGACAATATGCTATTGGAGAGTCAAAGGGTATCTAAAATTCTTCTTTTTATAAACTGGCAGGTACACTTCAAGTACATGAACAATGCTTCAATCAATTCACATTAGCTTTGATTCAAAAAGCATTTCAATTGACACTTATTCAAAGAAGTTAGAAGATGCAAGAGGGAACAATTTAAGTCAAGATAGTGAGAGATAAATAGTGAAAGAGAAAAAGGTTATGACAAAGGTGGTAGAGGAAGAGGCAAAAGCATTAGTCAATAGTGAAATTTTGGAGACAATACTAGTAACTCATCTTATTGCTTATAAAGATCAGTGATATGGTAAGTATAGGCATAACGAAAATAATGTACAATATTATTATTGCAAGAAACATAGTCATATTTAGAAAGGCTATTATAAGAAATGATGATCAAGCTAATTCTATTGAATAATAAGATGATGAATAGAACATATTTCTTACTTATTTGTTGCTCATATTATACAAAGATGTTTGATGTCTTAATAGTGTTTGCAATAATCATATGACTATTTGTAAAGAATTTTTGTCAATATTGTTAAGTCAAGAGGACTTCACGATTATTAATTTTGGTGACAATCAAATAATAATAATATTAGAAATAAATGAATTATTTTGATAAGTGTGTTAAGTGTGCAGAAGTAAAAATATAGAAGAAGTAAAAACACAGAAGAAAGGAAAACACAGAAGAAGTGGAGAACACAGAAGAAGTGGAAAACACAGAAGAAGTGGAGAACACAGAAGAAATGGAAAACACAGAAGAAGTGGAGAACAAAGAAGAAAGGAAAACACATAAGAAGTGGAAAACACAGAAGAAGTAGAGAACACAGAAGAAGTGGAGAACATAGAAGAAGTGGAAAACACAGAAGAAGTGGAAAACACAGAAGAAACAGAAAACACAGAAGAAAGGAAAACATAGAAGAAGCGCAAAACACAAAAGAAAGGAGAACATAGAAGAAACAGAAAACACAGAAGAAAGGAGAACACAGAAGAAGTGGAGAACACAGAAGAAGCAAAAAATACAAAAGAAGAGAAAAACACAGACGATACAAAGATGAAGATATGCTAGTACGTCGGACAGTTAGTTAGTTGAAGTTAGTTATAGAACTCAACTGAATAACGAGTTCTACAAGAATCAAGAAGCAGTTATCAAGAATCAAGAAGCAGTTGGAGACTTGGGCTATATATACGAGTCGTAGTCGAAGAATGAACAACCTTTGAACTATTGATCTTTTGAGCCTTCAAGTGTATACTTACAAAGAAAATTTCTGTATTCAAAAGTGCAATACTAGAGAGTAAACCCTACTGTAACAAAAGCTCGCAATATCTTTCTAGTGAGAGAAAGAAAAGGCTAAGAGCCTGGAGAGGCTAAGATAGAAGAAAGAATACTTTGTGTGAGAGACCTGAAGAGGCTTTAGAAGGGAAGAAAAAATACTTGTAAATTGTCGAAGTATAGTGAAATCTCAGACAAACTCTGAGGACTAGACATAGCCCATGGTTTGGGGTGAGCCAGTATAAAAATTGCAGTATCTATCTTCTATCCTTTTACTTTATACTATTTTGTTTTTAAACAAGTATATAGAAGTTATTTGCGATTTAACTACGTAACAATTTTTGTATAACTTTCGTGGTATTCTTTTAACAAGTTAGGGAAGTTCTTAATAAGATATATTAAAGATTTTGTATTCACGAAAAGAATACACAATTCAACCCCCTTATTATGTATCTAGTATATTGTATGTGAATTCTATATTAACGTGTGATTTACTTCAGATCTTACAGTCTCTTACTAGTATTTTTTCACCGTTCATTGTTAACTCTAACATAAACAAGATGGACTGTGCTTCATGAAATGCTCAACTTGTTGATCGATTATGAAAATCAAGTAGCATCATCTGAGAAGGTGAAAGTGTCAGTGTCTGTGAATTTGGTTGGTAACTCTTCTAAGCGCAAGTGGAAGGGCAAAAAGAAGCCCAAGAAAAATCATATTGCACCCAAGGGTGTTTGGAACAAATCCAAGGGTAAGGAGAAGAAAGTTGGCCAAAAGGATGCTGAATGTTTCTTATATACAAAGAAGGGACACTGGAAGAGGAACTACCCAGAGTATTTGGCGACTTTGAAAGGCAAGAAACAAGGTGAGACATTTATGAAAAATGTTTTCATGATTTCTTTAACTACTATTGATCCTACTAAATGGGTATTAGATACTGGTAGTAGCTTTAACATATGTAATATGTTGCAGGGTCTAAGGATCAGTAGGAGATTGAAGAAGGGAGAAGTAAAGCTACAAGTTGGGAATGGAGCAAATGTTGCTGCCCTAGTTGTAGGAACTATTTCTCTTGTTATGCCTATGGGAAAGACTTTATTGTTAGAAGATTGTTATTATGTTCCTAAATTTGTTTCGAACATTGTTGCCATTTTGTCATTAGACAAACGTAGATTTCATACAATCTTTAGGAATAATCAATGTAATATATTTCATGGTGATGAATTATATGTAAGTGATTATTTACAATATGGTCTTTATGTCTTACCTGAAATAATTGTTTATCTAATTATGAATATTTCTGGTCAAAAAAGGAAGAGAGGTAATCAAACAAATCAAACTTACCTTTGGCATTGTAGATTTGGTCATATTGGAGAGAAAAGAGTAAACAAGTTGCACAAGGAAGGATGCCTTGGTCAATATGAATATGAATTATATGAAACTTGTAAATCTTGTCTCAAAGGTAAAATGACCAAATCTCCTTTAAATGGAACTAGAGAGAGAGCTAGTAAACTTTTAGGACTCAAACATACTGATGTATATGGGCCTATGAAAGTTCAAGCTAAAGGTGGATATTCTTATTTTATCACCTTCTCTGATGATATGTCAAGATATAGATTTATGTATCTTGTGAAACACAAGTCTGAATCATTTAAAATGTTCAAAAGATTCCTTAGTGACAAGATGGAATCTTGTCTCAGTGGACTTCTCCAAGAACACCACAACACAATGGTGTTTTGAAAAGGAGAAATCGAACTTTATTGGATATGGTGAGATCCATGATGGGGTTCACTGATCTTTCTATCTTCCTACAGGGATATGCTTTAGAAGCTGCTGCCTATTTATTAAACAAAGTTCCCACTAAAGCAGTCACTAATACTCCATATGAGATATGGAAAGGATGTATGCCTAACCTAAAACATTTGAACGTTTGAGGTTGTCTAGCTTATGTCAAGAGATTGTTGCCAGATAAGCTTGAAGCGAGTTCTGGCAAGTGTAGATTTGTTGGCTATCCCAAGGAAACTATGGGATACTATTTCTATCACCCTTTTGAACACAAAGTGTTTATGGCCAGAAATGCAACCTTTTTAGAAAGGGAGTTCCTTAATGAAGGAAGTCATGGTGTAGAAATAGATCTTGATGAAATTCAAGATGAGTCAACACAAGCTTAAGAGCATCAAATGCATGTTAAGCAGCCTTTACTTGATGTCTTGAAGTTGACATAAAGAGTATCGGCCTCAACCATTGAGGAGAATGGACAGGTTAATGAACCTATCCAGGAACCAGTACAAAAATAAGATCAAATAGAGGAACAAACTATTATACATAAGCCTCTTAGAAGGTCTACTAGGGATCGTTGTGCACCAGATAGATTAAACTTATTAATGCAAGGTGACGAGGATAATCATATTGATGATTTCTTACATATTAATGATGACCCTAAGACTTACAAAGACACTATAGACCATGGAATCCGAGTTAGAATCCATAAGAATCAACAAAGTATGGATTTTAGTTAATCCCTCGAAAGATATAAGACCCATAGGATGTAAATGGGTATTTAAGAAAAAGATTGGAGTAGATGGGAAGGATGAAACCTATAAAGCCCATCTTGTTGTCAAGGGATATAATCAAAAGGAAGGTATTGATTATGATGAAACATTTTCCCCTGTGGCAATGCTTAAATTTAGTCAGATTCTACTTGCTATAGCTGCATATTATGATTATAAGATATAGCAAATGGATGTGAAAATAACTTTTCTTAGTGGAGAGCTCAAGGAAGATGTCTATATGACTTAACATGACTGTTTCACATTGCCATCTACTCCTAATAAAATATGTAAGTTACAAAGATCCATTTACGGATTGAAGCAAGCTTCAAGAAGTTGGAATATTCGCTTCAATACATCAATCGCAAAGTTTGATTTTGTTGGATGCAAAGAAGAGCCATGTGTGTACAGAAGGTTAGTGGGAGAATAGTTATTTTCCTAGTGTTGTATGTAGATGACATATTGCTAATAGGAAATGATGTACCAATTATACAAAAGACAAAGATTTGGCTATTTGAATAGTTCTCTATAAAGGATTTGAGAGAAGCAGCTTACATTTTTAGAATCAAGATCTATAGAGATGGATTAAGGAAGCTGCTAGGACTCTCTCAATCTATGTATATTGATACTATCTTAAAAAGTTATCAAATGGAAAATTCCAGAAAAGGCTATTTACCAGTAGGCACTGGAATTTCTCTTTGTAGGGAGGATTGTCCTAAAACCCTAGAAGAAAGAGAGCGCATAAGTAGGGTCCCATATGCCAACGCAGTGGAAGCTATCATGTATAGCATGACATGTACAAGTTCTGATGTAGCCTACATGCTAGGAATAGCGAGTAGGTATCAAGGTAACCCAGGTAAGGAACATTGGAAAATGGCTAAAACCATCCTTAAGTACTTGAGAAGAACTAAGGACCAATTCCTCATGTACGGACACTATGAATTAAAACTAATAGGTTATACTGATGCTAGCTTTGCATCAGATAAGGATGATAGCAAATCTACCTCTAGTTATGTTTTCACCTTGAATGGAGGAGCAGTGAGTTGGAAAATTTCTAAGTAAGCTACTGTAGCTGATTCAGTTACTGAAGTAGAATATATAGCTGCATGCGATGCAGCTAAGGAAGTTGTTTGGATGAACAAGTTCTTAACTGAACTTGGTGTGGTTCCTTTGATAAAAGAAGCCGTTCCTTTATTGTGTGACAATACCGGTGCTATTGCACAAGCAAGGGAACCAAGGTCACACCAAAGATCCAAACATGTTTTGTGGAAGTTTCTTCTGATTAGAGAAATTGTTGAGTGTGAAGACGTTCAAATTCAAAAAGTTAAAGGAAAGGATAATGCTGCAGATCCCTTCATTAAGGTGCTTGGATCAAAGGAGTTTGATAAGCACAAGTGGAAAATAGGATTGAAGTTCGTGACTGATTGGGTTTAGGTCAAGTGGGAGATTGTTGGAATTATCCCTTTGACCTAATCGTTATGTAATTGATTGAACACATATGTTTTGTAATTATTAACTTTGTTTAATAACATGGCAAATGATTATATTATCATATTATGTTTATTGCTTTTATCCTAATATGATAAAGTCCTTGATTAAATTTATACACTTGCCATCATAATAGAGATTATGATAATGAGTGTCAAATCTTTAGGGTTTAATCTAAAATTGTTCTTAATCGTAGGATCATCAAATAAGGACTTTAATGATTCGGTTAGATCAATATATATGTAATAGTATCTATTGGATGGATATTAATAGATCTCATTTACTAAGTTACATATATAGATGATGCATATGGAGATATGATCATTGAACCGACCAAACTGAGAATTCCCAATGGTTAATATTACCTATGAACTGTCAAGTGAGATATTTTCATAACAATTTAAATGTATATTTTTCCTTTGACCTGAGATCATCATAGTAATCAATTGGTCACTTATTATGTTTTGATGTCGGACACCTAGTATGTAAACATACTAGTTGAATGGTCATTAGATATAATTAAGTACCTATTTGATTAGTGGTAAGTTAAGATGGGATCCATCGAATCTAGGTAATGAGTTTGAATGATGAGAAAAACATTAAAGTTAGATTTGTCAAAGGAAAAACTTTAAGGAAAAATTGAAAGTTTGTACCAACATGTCACTTTTGTAGGGTAAATGGGCACATAAGGTTGAATTGTTACAAGTTGTTATAGATGATATTTCAGAGGGCTCAAAACTAAAAATCAAGACACTTTTTGATGAATTTTCAACACCAACCAATGCTACCAAAGCAGACTTGGGTTATAAAGGGTCAACTACAAGCACTTGTGGCTTTTAAATCTATTCAGACTGCTTCTCATAATGGTTGGTATTTTGGCAGTGGGTGTTCACGGCATATGACATGTGAAAGAAGCTACTTAATGGATAATCAAAGTTGTTTAGATGGTTATGTCACATTCTGTGATGGGAAGAAAACAAAGGTGATTGGTAGAGGAACTCTTTTCGTGGATGGACTGCCCCATTTTAAAAACATGCTTCATATGGACAGTTTAAAAGCTAACTTGGTAAGTATTAGTCAACTTTGTGGTGATGGGCTATTAGTTAAATTCACTAGTGATGAATGTAAGGTGTTGAACGAATAAGGAGATTATATAGTAAGCGACAGAAGATTGGCTGAAAATTACTATATATTGCAGGCTATTACTTCTTGCAATTCAGTCGCATATGATAATATGACTCCATGACACCAAATGATTAATAAGATGATAGAAGAAAGCTTTCAAAATCAGAATAGAGATGCATTGAAGCTAAAATTAGAAACTATCAAGGTTCATAGTTAGTCATTGCTGGAGAAGAAACTGGTCAGACAGAGGACCAGTTAGTTGCTTCGGAGGAAGAAACCAACCAGATCTCTAATGACAGTGATAATGTGATGAGGAATAAGGCCAAGTTTGAATATCTTTGGGAGGCACTGAGATTGTGTGCTTTACATTTTTAATGTATATTGAGGATGTTTATTGAAAAAAAGGTTCGAAGGAGTTAACTTCTAGACTTTCTGAGTTTTTAATTTATGGGTTCTCTAAGGTTTAGGAGATTAGTGTGTGTTTGGTTTTTCCTTATATGTTGAATAGTATATTTGATGTGAAAATGAGGCTCTTCTTGATGATTTGAGAGTCTTGCTTCTAAACTTCTACTTAATGATTTGAGAGTTTTGCTTCTGGATTTTGATTTATAGGGTTATGTCAAGAAAATGTTGATGCTTAGTTGGAGACCTATAGGAAGGTTTGGGTTTTATATGATTTTGGTTTTTGAAGTGCTGTCTTGCTTTCTTTCTATATCATGGGTTGTATGAGTTTGGGTAATATGCTTTCACCAGATGTTTGCTCTTGAAATAGGACTTGCAGATAATGATTTATGTATGAAGATCTTTGTTCACTTGCATGGTACTAGTATGGAATTGTGGGAACAAATTAATTGTCTTCTCAATGTTGGGATCAATCGTATACAAAATTATTAATAGAGTACCAAATATTATGAATTAAAGCCCATAAATGATAATTAATAAGACATTATGGTTGGGAACTTTTTAAGGCATGTTTCTAAAGAGAGTGGTTGCTAATGAAATGCAATTCTTTTGATTATATACTCAAGACGTCCTAGATAACAATGATGTTAATATTTGCCATCACTATGTTTCTAAGGGCAGAAATGAAAGTTGGGACAGTGCAAGACGGACAAAAGTTCTTTGAAGCATTGTTCAGTCTAATTAATGTGATGTTTAATGGGGCTATTATTTCTTCAATGATGTACAGATGAAATGTCATTGTCATAAATGAATTTTTGGATAAAAGATGGAGTGCATCTAATTCAGATCCTAGGATTGATGCACCCACTGTTGGAAAAGTGTTGTTTAATATAAAGCAAACACACGCAAGAGGGGGTGAATTGTGTGTATAAAAAAATTTGTTGACTAATTTAAATCAATAAATCCTTCTTAAATACAGAGCGTTAATAAATAGAAGGGTCCTATCAAACTTCGAAAGAAACTTATTAACGTTTAAAAAGAAAGGATCCTGTTAGTTATTTAAAACACGAAAGAAGTTTATTAATCAAAAGGAGCTTGCTTGTGCTGAAAAAGAAATGAGCCTATTAACTAATAGGAGCCTGTTAACTGATAGGTGGTTGTTAAAGCTCAAATGGAAATAAGCTTATTGTAGTTAGTCGGCAGGTGAGCTAGACAGAATAGGAGCCTATTGGTACTCAAAGCGAAAAGAACCTGTTGCTTTATAAAAAGAAGGAGTCTGTTCTAAAGTAAAGGAGCCTCTTGCTGAAATAAACACACACATAATATAATGCGAAAATTTAAAAGTTAAAAGAAGAGAAAGAAAAACGCAATCAATTTATACTGGTTCAGCTTACAATTCAAACCTACGTCCAGTTCCCAAGTATCCAACTTGAGTATTTCACTATAAGAAACTGAGTATTAAATTTGACGAGTCTCTTCAAGCCCACAAGTACATAGTTTTCAAGGTTCTCCAACCTTCCACACACTCGAAGTGTATAACAAGCTTCTAAAAACTCACAGAAAATAAAAGCAAATAAGATGTAAACAGTTTCTCTCTCTTGATATAGTGATTTCACTTTCTAGAGCATAATGATAATGATATTACTCTCAAGAATATGAATGCAGCTCAAAGATTTCGAAACTCTGTGTATTTCGCTATATTTGATCGTTTCGTTGTATATTCCTTGTTCTTTTTTTACAAGTGTTGTTGCTCTTCTTTAAATAGTTAATCTCTTCAACTAATCATTGCTTGACTTACATCCTTTGTCAACTTCATAAATGGTAGGATCCTTTCGGATAAATAAGGTAAGCTTATAAAGAAGGTTCTTGCAAGAAAGGAATTATATATTTTTATGATTTTATTTCATTTCTGAAAATTATAACGTTACCTAAAAATCCAATTTAAATGAAGCGATTATCTCCTGATTTTATTTTCTTTTGAGAATTAGACCGTTGATAATATAAGGAAATAAATCCAATTTAAAGTATTTATCTTATGATTTTATTTCCATTTGAGAATTAGACCGTTAATAGTATAAGGAAATAAATCTAATTTAAAATTTGAAATATTATATATTTATCATCAAAATTGTTAAATATAAACCTTGAGCTAACATTGTTGAAATCGAGAGGCTTCTTTATTGATGATTATTGGTTTTGGATTTGCGTTAAAGCCTTTTTCAATTTTTCTCTTCTATTTAACGTATTATTGATTACAACCTCTGTCCTCTGCTTGTTTGGCTTTTCATACTGATCATCGTCAGTCATTTCCTTTCTTTGGCAAGCAATAATGATGGGACACACTTGCTTCAACTGGGTTTGTTCTTTATCATCCTATAAATTTTAATTGAGTATAAACAATTTAATTTGGATGCTTTGTTGATTGAGAGGAATTTGTTACATGCTTCTTTATTGCCACAACATTTTGATGTTGAGTTGGTGCGAGAATTTTCTTGTAATTTAGATAAGGGAGTGTAGGATGATACAACTTTATGCTTTCATATAGTTTATGTGAGGAGGAGGTTGATTAAGTTTGATTATGATTCGTTGAATGTATTTTTAGGATTTATGAATTTAACCAATCATATGTGGAAGACTTTGATATGAGTAATGATATGTTAGCTAGTGTTTTGACTAGTGGTAAATTATCATCTTGGCTTTTTGCTGCTGTACTACATGTTTATAATTCTTTCATTGCACCTATTACTCATTTTTATGTCTCCTTATTCGCTGACATCGCTCGCATTGAAGGCATTATTTGTTTTTGGAAATTTTTTTCCCAAGGGGAAGAAAATTGGATGATTGGATTATTGTTTATTTGAGATTATTGTTTCTTTGAATTGATAATTGTTTATGTAAACTTGACAATTGTTATTGAACTTAATGTTAGTTGGAACTTGATATTCGATTAAGGAGGAGTGTCCAATTATCTTATTAAGGGGGAGTTCTTATAAGATATTTTATTAATAAATTTTGGGCATTATTTGTAATTAGGGACATAGTTGGATATATTTGAAATTTCATTATGATAAGAAATCTACCTTGTTTAGCATTCTTGAGGATAAGATGGTGTGAAGGATATAAAATCCTAAAACAGATAAGATATATTTGGGATAAAATCATCACACCTTATAAAAGATAATGAGCAAATTTTTTGGTGATTTTAGAGTTATCTTTGGTACCTTATTTTGGTGATTGTTGCTATCTTTAGTAGCTAGATTTTTCAATGATTTGGAGTTATCCATGGTAGTTGTGTTTCTCTACTTGTGTGTGAATTTTTGGACAACTGAATTATCATTTTGTGAGTGAAAAATGAGTAGTAAATTAGTTATTGTTGTAGTTGTATTTTTGGGATGTTTATGTGATCAATCATATGTTCATTTGGTGAGTTTTGTGGCTGTTGTGCATGAGATGTTTCAGTGATTAATTCGAACGTTAATAGCAAAATTCTTGTTGGACTACTTCCTATGATTTCAGTTTGATGACCCTGCACATATAAAGGAGTGTTTTCTTTTAACTCAAGTGTTTTTTTGTTTACATTGTTGTTGTTTCAATCACTTGAGATTATACTTTGGTATTCATTATCTTTTGTTGTTGCAAAAAATCTTCTATTGGGATTAGCACTAGGTGGTCATTTTTTGGGAGTGAAATACTTTCACTAGATGTGAGGACGAGTGGATAGTGTTGAGGGGTGAGTGGTGTCGGCTCAGTAAAGCCTTATATAAAGCTATTGTACTTCGGTGAAAGTGATTAAGCTAGATGAGGGCCCCGTAGATGTAGGTCAGGCGTGCCGAACTGTGTTACCAAATTTTGGTTGTTGATTTATTCATTGCATGTTTAATTTTTCTGTTTGCATTTTAATTATGAAAAGATTAACAATTGTTAATACTTTGTATCAAACAACCAACAGAGATAATTCAAAACAATTGCGGCAAAACAGAATTTTTGCGAAACTACATCCTTTCGGAACTATCAAACTTAAAAAAGGCTCCATCCTCTTTAAAGTTACCATGTCCACGTACCCATGCACTAAGCTCTTTACTGATGAAGACTAACATATGTTCTTTATCTGCTCTGTGAAGTACACTATATATTGTATATAAGGAGGAGAAATGGTGACTGTTTCCAAAATACCAATCATAACTAAGATTGCAAATTCGTTCATCATCATACTCCACATAATCATGGCACAGATAGAAAGCAAATCCTAGAAAAAGTTGATTAAACCAATGAGAAGGAAAAGGATCACAAATCCCAGAAAAAGTTGATGAAACCAATGACGTTGCCATCCGTAAGCTACGTCAATTTGAAATGTCAGTGACTTAATTAGTTTGGTTCAATTCAGGACTCACCATTACCGCATCGATAAAAGCAGCTGGAAGGTACTTTACAAGGATGGGTTAAGGACAAATGAATATTTTTTTTAACATGTTTTACTGGAAAGCTGATAATTAAGCAGTTTGAAGGGGATTAAAAAAAACGCTTAAAACTGAACAGATATTGATCGAAACATAGAATATATCAAATATGTTTGCAACTGATCCACGCTATCACATGCTGTAACATGAACATTGATTAAACACGAAAGGGTGGCTGCACACAAGGAACGCTGAGACATGAAACTTTCAGATCAAGAACCCATTTTTTGATGTCAGGCAAATATTTTTAAAAAAAATTCTTGTCCAACATTGCATTTTCTTGTTGTCATCTTCATCTCCATTACTTTTCAGTGCCTTCAACTTTCTGTAGCCCTTATCAGTACCTAATAGCCTGAATTAGCAAAGCGTTGTAATGTTCAGTATAGTGTACAGTACTTGCATGCTATCTAGACAAGAAACTTGTAATACCTATAGAATGTTAGCAAATATATAAAACCAATTAAGTTTATCTCACACAACAGCTTAAGCTATTATGGTGAAATGGTCACTTAATATGGTATCAGAATCTATAAGGCCCAATAGCCCAGTAAAGATCCTGGAGCCCAAAAACCCCAAATAATTCATTTGACAAATCCGAAAAGAGATTGCAAGTAAGGGGGAGTATTGGGATAATAAATCCGACATTAAAAAAACAACATCTAACAATAGTATATAAGGTTGAGAATGAGCAATCCTTCTTAAGACTTAAGTCTTTTATATCAACCTCATTCAACTTAAATTTCAAGATGGAAGACATTCCATAAAACTCTCATGTCACACCCTAACAAACTTCGAATTCCAAGTCTCACGCAATCAACTATATCAACATCCAAATAATTATAGGAAAAAAAAGTAAAATCTCATAAAAGCTCATAGATACTCAAAGTGAACATAGAGGAGATGGAGTACCATAGTTTTTGCAACATCATACACTTAAACAAGAAGGCACGTTGTTAATATTTACTTGCGAATAATTGAGTTTTATTTAGAACTATATCTTGGCAGCCAAACAAAAATGAGAAGTTGTTTAATGGTCCAAATTATTTCTACATCCAACGTGAAGTCTCCTCCGTTCCAGTGACAACAGCACACTGAAATTGCAAATTGAACTTCAAGCAATGTAACTCTTCATTTCATTCAACTTCTCGAGTCTTCGATATGGACATTGGAGAAGGAAAGCCAAATGTTTGAATCTTCTTGGGCGTACAGGGGAATGACCCCACACTTTTTGCTGTGGGTAATCTAAGCACCACAAGATTCTGTGGCTGGAATTAGGTGGAACAGATTGCAGTGGACATTAAATATCTTATCTTATTAGGAAGTTAGTCAAGACCTCGGGAGACATGTAAATTATCGTTCAACAATAATGGCTTCTTCTTCTTCTTCTTCTTTGGAGTCTTACCCATTGAAGTACGACGTCTTCTTAAGCTTTAGGGGTGAAGACACTCGTTGCAATTTCACTAGTCATCTCTATGCTGCTTTGTGCCAAAAGCATATCCTAACCTTCTTTGACAATGAGGAACTCAAAAGTGGAGAAGCAATCTCTCAGTCCCTTCTCCAAGCAATCCAAGATTCGGCAGTTGCTGTCCTTGTTTTCTCAAAAGACTATGCATCTTCCACTTGGTGTCTTGATGAGCTTGCAGAGGTCATTGAATGTCATCGAACCCATGGACAAATTGTCATACCTATCTTTTACCAAGTAGATGCATCCCATATTAGGAAACAGTCTCATGATGTTGCAGCAACTTTTGTAAAATATGAGCAAAATCTCAATAACATACACAAGATCCCAAGATGGAGGGATGCCTTGATCACAGCTACCAATCTATGTGAGTTTGATTCTAAGGAATTCAGGTATGCTTTAGTTTGTATAGTCAATACAAGTAAAGGGTTATTTTTCATTGGTTTAAATTGTGTTTCATAATATACAGGAATGATGATTTTGAGCACTTGCTTGGATCGTTGAAGACATTTTAGAAAAACTGAATCAATCGATGACATGTGATGATTTTGAGCACTTGCTTGGAATGGACTCGCGCATTGAGGAAATAAAAGAAGTATTCACTATAAACCCATTGGAGATTCGTATTTTTGGAATTTGGGGGATGGGCGGTGTTGGTAAAACTACTACAGCTGAAGTCATATATCATAATATGTCCCATCAATTTCAAGGCTGTTGCTTTGTACGTAACGTGAGACAAAATGCAGAAGTTGGTGGCATTGAGAAGTTACAGGAAGAGCTCATTTCAAAAGCATTAGGTGAAAAAGATTTCAAAAAATATACATTCAGTGTTGGTCCTGGACCATTTTTAATAAAAAGACTTGGTCGCAAGAAGATGTTAATCGTTCTTGACGATGTGAATGATCCACTACAGTTAGAGTCTTTGATTGGAGATCCATGTTGGTTTGGTCCAGGAAGTATGATTTTGATCACTAGTAGAGATAAGCAAGTATTTGAAGGGAAGACTAATTATATATATAAAGTTAAACCATTAAATAATGATGAGGCCCTCCAACTTTTTAATAAGAGTGCCTTCAAGCAAAAATATCCAAGAGATGACTATGTTTCCTTGTCAAACTCAATTGTGAAATATGCACAAGGCAATCCTTTGGCTTTGAAAGTTTTGGGTTCTACCCTGATTGGGAAAAAGGAAAATGAATGGAGAAGTACATTGAATCAATTGTCAAAAGTTCCAAATAAGGATATTCAACATGTGCTACAAATTAGTTACAATGGCTTAAATAGAGTGGAGAAGGATGTCTTTCTTGACATTGCATGCTTCTTCAAATGTGACAGAGTAGATGTTGTGAAGGCAGTACTCAAAACTTGTGGGTTGGATGCAGATATTATATTTAGTGTTCTTGTTGACAAATCTCTTTTGACTATATTTGGAGAAATATTAATAATGCATAATTTGTTACAAGAACTGGGGAAGGAAATTATTCGTCAAGAATCTAAGCATCCGAGACATCGTAGTAGGTTATGGGATCCTAAGGATATTTATGAAACATTTGTGGAGAGTAAGGTAAGGTAGCTTTTTATTTTTCAAACGCTCTTTTAAGAATGTTAGCTTGTGTATCAATGTAATTATATTTAGTCCATAAAATATATACAAAAGTTATTATTTCCGAAAAATGATATATATATATATATATATGTTGTTTTTTAGGAAGCTGATGCTGTGGAAAGTATAACTTTGGACTTGTCCAAGATAAGAGAGACATATTTAAATCCAAAAGTGTTCATGAAGATACCTAATCTTAAGTTTCTTAATTTTTATAAAAGCTCTAAAGAAAAAAGTAATTTACATCTCACCCGAGGCCTTGATTATTTTTCCAATAAGTTACGGTATTTTCGTTGGGATAAGTACCCATTGGAATCTTTTCCATCCAATTTCCAACCGGAAAATCTTGTGGTGCTTGAGTTATTTGACAGCAAGATTAAAGAATTATGGAAAGGAGCTAAGGTATTTAACAGTTTAATTCATTTTTCTTTCTTTTTATAAAAGT
>JANZXP010109692.1:0-18510 GCA_027576715.1 Erythroxylum flavicans
AAGATGATTCTTCCTCTTTTCTTCTTCTTTTCCTTCTCTCTTCTCCCACGATTTTTCTTCTTCTTTTTCTCTCCCACATTTTTCTCTCTTCCTTTCTTCTCTTCCACGACTTTCTATATTCTCTTCTTCTCTTTCTTATTTCAAGTCTCATCTTTATCTTATTCTTCCAAAATTGCCCCTCACTTACTTACCCTTTCCAAATTTGCCCCTCCTTTCATTTAATCCATCTACAAACTCCTTTAATCGTCTCAATACCATACTCTAATTTAATTCTAACATCCCCATTAAAAATTCTAATTTCTAGTTACGCCCACTAAATTTATGACCTAATTCTAAAAATAAATAATTAACCCAACAAACAACATCAACAAATAATTAAGCAAATAATAAGTAATTTAGCACAAAAAAATCAGGATCCAATAAAAGTAAACCAAAGAATCAAGCTTGAGAGAATCTACCATGGCTAGGGTTTTTAGTGTGATATGATTCAAAAGCCAATTTTGCTTGAAGATGATAAGAGAGATAGCTACGTTTAGTGAAATTTTGTCTTTGGCTCTTTGTTCACTTGAACCAGTCCAATTGTTTTGACCATAACTTGGCCTACAAGTATCTAAATTGGGTGATTTAAATTGGAGCTGAAACCTAAGACATATTAATAAAAATCTCTAGAAGAGACCTAGACCTAATTCTAGTCGAATGGTATTGAAATTGATTATGGTAACCTGATATTATCCCTGTTTTGAAGCAGCTTTTAATAATTGATATATTTTTCATGATTTAGAAGCTGAAATAGTATGATTTTTGATGCTATGGAAACTAGAGACATAGGAGCATAAATTTCTAGAGACCTTAAGATCTAATTTGAATTTTTGATATGTGAAAATTAAGAAACAAGTGGAGGTATGGATTCTGGACATGGGTTATAACTATGACTCATCATGCATGATTTTGATATGGTGAATTAAATTGGGTGAGATTGTGTTTTGAAGAAATTGGTAAGTTAGAATGGGTAAAATATGGTATTTAAGTGACTTGAATTTAGATTTGAAAATGAAGATCGATAGGTTGGCTTACAGAAGTAAGCAGAAATATGATTAGCATACATGTTACGCGATTAAATAATAATCTCGAATTTGGTTAAACTAAATTATAGCTTTAATGTCTTATTTCCAAATTTGGAATTAAATGCCGAGGAAAAATGCATTTTTTGTAGGTAAAGGAGAGGCACTGAATGCCTGAGTGTACTTGACGATAAGTTTGCAAAATAATGAGTCTATTTTAAATTGATTTTACGAAAATGATTTATATTCTATTATGAAGTGAATATTTATTATGAGATTTATGTGAGTGATGCATTACAAGTGAATATTGCTAGTATACGTTTATGTTTTTGCAATATATGAATTTAATTTTTAAAGTTAAATCTTATATGATTTGAGTTTACATTGAGATAATATTATTGGTTGATAAAAAGAAATGGTTTTTAGCCTATGGTATACCGATAGATTTTATACATGTTATTATAACAGTTAACCTACGCGATGTAGAACCAGCTCCATAACTACCATTATATAATGGTTGACCTACAATGGGTAAGCAATGTAGAACCAACTTTGTAATTCGTAGTTAATCAGTTGCAGGTAAGAGATGCAAAATCAACTTCGTAACTACTATTATATAGAAATTATCCTAGTGCGAGTAAGTGATGTGAAACCAATTCTATAACTAGTGGATAAGCAGTTGTAGGTAAGCGATGCAGAACTAGCTCTGTGACTTTATGCCTAAGGCTACCATATGGCAAAGAAATTAATGATAGGCTATGTCAGGTAAGAAATTCATGAAAATTTTAAGGCCACCACTATTTAAATGAGAAACTTGATTTCTGGAAGCATTTATGTTTCATAGTAGTATTGAATGATACAAATTGATATGAATTTGTTTTAGGGAGGTTTAAATTGTTAAATATGATTCAAATAGAAAATCTAGCACTCACTAAGCTCGTTTAGCTCACACTCTCTTTTCTTTTTTTAAATAAAACCTACCAGGTGCACGCTCAGGGCCTTCAGTAGTAGGGACTCCACCTCACGACTAGTCAACTTCATCAAGTGCTACTGTGTAGGAATTTTTTCCTTGTGAATGTTTTTGGGAATATTTGTATATTCCTGAATATTTTTTGGAATGTATTTTATGTAAAGAACACATGTATATGAATGTTTTAGAGATAATTGCATGAATATGTTTTAGTTTTTTAAAAAGATTATTGAAATGATTGTTGAGATTGCTTATGAATGGACTTGAAGTCCAAAAATTATAGTGTTTGAACTTTTACAAGGATTTTGAAACTTTTGGAAATGTCAAAATACAGCCGTTGTGCGGCTGAAATTTTTAATAAATTGAAAAAACTTTACTGTTTATTTTTATAAATGTTAAGTTAAAGCTTTTCGATAAAAAAGGGCAATAGGCTTAGCTCCACCGAAACTTTCTAGTTAGATTCGACATTGACTGGAGGGTCACTGTAGGCTGAAAGTGTAACACCCTATTACCATAAATTATATACTGAAACACCCAGTGGATATTCTAGTATATAATCTATATTATTGGTGTATTAACTATCTCCCCTTCACTTTATAACATGACAACATATCTAACTTAGTCATGGCATTAACTACTGCACATAAATGTCACCAGATTTTAAAACCAAATACCAAATTGAAATCCTCATTTCATTTCATAAAACCGAACATTTTTACATTGTAGCTTTTAAACATCCATACATGTACATCATCATATCCTAATACAGAATATGCTTACATGAAAGAGGAATTACACAAAAAGTCTATCTAAAGTCTTCAGTCTCAGCTGACCAACCTTTGAGCCATTTCTTCTTCACAAAACTACAAGAATTATGCTTCTTGTAATCTCTCAATCGCTAATGTCCTCTCTCAGTCCTGAAATGTCAACGTGCAATTTTGGGTAAGTTTTGCAAACTCAATGAGGTAACCCTTATCGATGGTTCACTCAATTCATATAACACCTTATCACACATAACATATATTTCATATCTTTACAATTTGCAAGAAATATCACATTTCACATTCTCATTCAAATACAAAGTTCCAATGCATTTTAATCAGTCAATCACATGTTTTAAAATGCATATGAAATGCATGTGAGACTCACTTTCACTTGTTATTATTGTTGTTATGACTGAGTGTCTTTTTACTAGCTCATATCCCTTAATGGATACCAAGCTGTGTCAGAATAATGTCCCATATCCCTTAGTGGATACCAGGTACTTTCACAACTGAGCCTAAGGCTCTGATCACATTATGAGCTTTAAGCTCTTTACACTGGCAACTCCAATCACAAATGCCTTTATCTTTCATGCATTCATGTAACAGAATGCTTCACATTCATATATATATGTACAATTAGTTTCTTGATTTCAGTTTCACTTTCACATTCACATTTATCATCAGACCTTGGTCTGAAATTCAATAATAATATGGAGTATCACTTATTCATTCAAATTCACATACAAGGAGCACTTCAATATCACAATCATCATATCAGAATCATCGGACCTTCATGTCCAGAATTTAACAATCAAATCACATTCATAGATAATTCAAATCAGAAATTAAGCAAACAAATAATTAAGTGGGACTGTCTAGGTTACTCACAATTGCTCCCTAAAGCCTATTGCCTTGATGTTTCGACAATATCAGGATGTGGTTGCGCTACTTTCTCTCCTATATACATTAACACAATTTCACATTACTGTAATGCTTATGCAATTGAGTAAACACAGGTATAAATGTATGATGTATCATGCATGTGCAATGAAAAATTTTTGGGTATATTTCTGTAACAAATTGATGTATTCCAAAAATGCCAAAATTCACACGCTCATTCAGTATTCCAACTTTTGTTGAAAGTATCCCATTAGGGTCAACTTTGCGTAAGCAATAAAATAAAGAAAATAACGCATTTCTGTAATGTTTTCTTTTAGAAAATTGTTCTTCTATGTCTTAAGTTTCTAATGATACCAAGATCATACAATTTGATTTATTATTCTATGAGTTATGCTTAAAATACCATAGACTATGTACATTTGGAATTTTGGCTAGAGCATGATCATGCAGTCAAGTTGTACAACACATATCTCGCAATTAAAATATCAAAAAATTACACAATTTATACCAATTTAAATCTAATAGAATAAAATACAACTTTGGTTAAGACACCTTAGTCTAATTCGGCCTACATCAATACAGTTTATTCAATAATTACAGGACATGATTTTTGTCTTTGGTAGTGCTGCAACCTAAGCCAAGATTCAATTTCATGCCAATTTTGGAAGTCTTAGAGACAGAATTAAAATTATACTTCTTCAAGAAAGTTGTAGAAATAAGTCTAACGTTTAATCTGAAGCAAGAATCAGCACATTTGGATATCTACAAGTCAAGATATAATCAAAAAACCAAAGCATGTTCAGTGAAAATTCTCCAGTTCATAACATTCCAGCACATTTCTTCACTTACTTCCCAAATCCGTTAATCAAATATTTCACGAACGAATTCAGATGGCTCTAAATTTTTATGGTGAGAAAGAAAAATGTCTTAGGAGTCTATTGGTTAAAGTTTCAAGTCATTTGGAGATTGTATGACAAAGCTATCATCAAAAGAATTAGAGGTGTCTAAGGTGTGAAAACACCACCCCCCCAGTCACAGGCACGCGTTAGCAACGCACGCCCATGCACACTCCCAGAACTTTTTTATCCTTTCTTCCCACTGATTTCTTCATTCCTAAATCATATATTCTGCATTTCTATACTCAAGTCCCATGTCATTTGGAGTTTAGAAGAAGAAGTTATCACCAAAAGAATCAAAGCTATTCATATACAATCTTAAACATAAAAATCATGCATGAAACCTTCTTCTTCTTCTTCTCTCTTCTGTGAAATTTGTTTAATGAACATTAACAACCACAAGCTAGCAGAGAATCCTCAAGTATGAAAACATCATCTATACTACTCCCCTTTCAACTCAATAACACAAAACAACTCAAGATTCAAGATTAAATTCAAACATTAAAATCAAAACTCACATAAGGACAACGCCATTTTTTTCTGCTCTCTCTCTCTAAAATGCAAGTCATCATCTTCTTCCTTTTTTCTGATTTTCTCTCTTTGATTTTATTCTCCTAACACATATGACACTTTAGCCAACTGTTCTTCTTCCTTTTCAGCTCATTACAATTCAAACAACTAAAAAATCCAAGATTCAATGTAATCTTCCAAAAACGCATATTACTGTTCACGTAAATTCCATAACCTCTGCATGTTTTCATCTTTTTCTATCTTACATTCTTCAGATGCATTTTTTTTCCTTCTTCTACAACATTTCTAGCTTATATTCTCTACATTTCCACTCCCATTCTAACTCACCTTACTAAAAAACAACTCAAAATACAAGATTAATTACAAGTACCAAAACAATTCATGTAAACCATCTCTAACAATACCCAAACATTTACGCATATACAGTGAAAAATAGAACATATATTCTTCTACTTTTCTGCACTTTCATTTTACTACAAGCATTTTAGTCTGATTCAAACGTTATCAAAAAATCATTCACAAGCTTAAAACTCAACTTACTTGATTTAGCTATTCTTCCCAGCAGTAAGAGTGTATCAAAGACGCAAAATATACAACTGTTGTTTCGGTGTTGAAGAATGCAAGAAGGAAATGTGATAAACAGTGTTTTCGGTGGTGAAGAACATCAACAGTGATTTTTTTATTTTATCACAAACATAGCCATGTGCCTTCATCAAACCTCTCCACTTATCACTCTTGCATGGAATACATTTGTCACTATTTCACTAGTCCACGTGTCACACTATAATTAGTCCATATTTCAATTTTTTTCTAGTCCAAAAATACTCCAAATTTTCAAAAATTTTCTAAAATTTATAAAAAATTTGGAAATAATAATAATATTCTCCAAATCAATTTTCAACATATAAAAATTACAATTCGTATTTTAATTGCATTTATAACTCAATTATACCTGAAAATGTCAATGAATGCATGTACAATTGTTTTAATTTGTCAAAAATAAATATTCACATGTGTGTGAATATACAATGATGCATGAGCATGCAATGTACTTCTATTTTCTCTCTATACTCCCAATTCACAATTTTGGGGTCTAACCCCAAGCATGGGATGTCACAGCAGGGTGGGCCATCTAGTCCTTTTAGGATAAATGCTTGTCACAAGCTAAATACATAGACATCAAGTCCATTAAACAATAAGTTAAGGAAAAGAAAGTTGTTATTGACAAATAAATATGGGATTAGGTTCCTCTATGTAATATTTATTATACATTACATTCGAGAAATCTAGTTTTATATCATTTTCTCTATTTTTGTGCATATTGTTTGTTTAAAAAAGATCATATATTTGGATAGAGAGTAAACATATGGTTTACCTATAAAGAAAGGTTACGATAAGGTTAGGAAATATTGTACATTATAATACATATGATATAGTGCTTGTTTAATAAAGAAGTTATTACCATGATTCATGTATTCTATTTCTTATAAAGCAATACTTAGTTACAGTTGTCAAGTTAACTATTGGGGACTAAGTGGAAGAATGTAAGAGTGGTCCAATAGTTACAGTAAAGCTTAGTAACATTCATTAGAGCATTGGTTACATTACCATGATTTCAGGTGGCCGTTTTTTGAGTTATATAGAGAGTTTGATGGAAACGTGCCTGTATAAGGACAACTTAGGATACTAAAGTCCACAACTCATCTGCTCACATATATACCATCCAAAGTGAGTTTAGAGAGTTTGAAAAAGCTCAGTGTTTCAAAGGCAAAAAATGCATTTCCACAACATTAGCAATGGTAGCAAGTAAAATTTGTAATGTTTCCCTGCATAAAGTTCAATATAGACTTACGATTATTTTTACAAGTTTTTGGACATCCTTTATAACGCATACTCTTAGAATCCAGATTTTTATGAATAAGTAAGTAATTCTTTTTCCATGTGAATCAAGTTCTCATTATAATCATTCTTTCTTTATTTAAAGATGAAAAGTTGCAAACAATTTTGTTGATTCAAATTTTAGTAAGTAGTATCCTAATTATGAAAGTTGTTGAAGCTACGAAGGCCTGATGCCTTTCCAACTATGAAATTTTTTTATTTGCCATCTCCTTTTCTCCATTTGTTTTCAGGGCTCGAGATGATGTTCAAACTTGTAAGTTTACGGCCTTTAATGAGAATAATTTCATGAACTACAATTGATTGGAGGTGCAAAATAGATTAAACTTAAGTAGTTGTAAGAACTTTTAAATTTCACTTATTTAAATAGGTACTTGTTGTACTATTACTAGGTGGTATGTTAAGAGCTATAGGAGCCAAGTATGTGAATTGCAATTATTGAGTATTAATAGCATAGAAATATTTAATCTTGTAAAATTTTTTAAGAAAGGCTTTAATTATTAGGAAGGTCTTATGATCATGATTCTCTATCTTATTTTAATCTAAGCCATCATTGAATTATGTATAAAATCCCTAGTAATTCATTTTTCATCTGAATTTATGTCAAACATACTTGAAGCCTAAGATAACATAACCTTGTGGCAAAACTTAATATCGTATAAGGCATAATTATATGTCATGTTCTAGTAATAATGACTTGGTTATTGAATCTACTAGTAGCTCTAGGTCCTCTTTTAAGACCCAATCAACAATTTCTTCTTGTAGGATTAGTAGACACCTGGTTAATTTTTATTTCAACCTAGATAATCAACCTTGTCTAATAATTCGAAATAAGTTAACCTTGAACTCCTAACATTTGTTTTATTGATTTCTTTAATTAGTTAATTGCTTTGTTTTCATTAGTTCCTTAGTTATCTTTTATAAATCTTTATTCAATTTAGTTTATTTGTTTCAACTAAGATTAATAAGATTAGTAACTATATTTCTATGGGATTGATACTCTGGAATCAATTTAGTTTAATTTAGCTATCTACTATTGATTTTGTGCAGTTGCAAATAAATAATAGATTAAGTTTTTAATGTTGTTTATAGGGAAATATGATTACTAGTGCTAAATATTATTTTCTTTCACTTATAAATTCCTTCTTTTGTCTTAAATAGTTGAGCTGAAATAGGATATTTGAGAGTGACAACTTTGATAGCCTACTTAAAATAGATCCTAAATTCTAATGAACTTATAGCAAGAATAGAGTGAGAGAAAGAGAAAAGATGGCTATGCATCATGATAACATGATTTTGAGTATGAAGCAATAGCAGGCATGAAAGATTTTTAATAGGGATATCTAATTGTTGGTGATTAATTCCATTCCCTCATACATTATATTGAGTCAAATAGTAAGGACTTATGAGTTAAACAGGTTACATATTCACTTATTCCTAAATTTTAGTAGATTACTAGGTTAAGGTATGATCATATTCATCAAGGAGTTTTATTTAGTGATTCGAAAATTTCAACGTAATGACCTCACAAAAGATAAGTTAAGGATGACATGTTTCCCATACTTCGTAAAAGAGCAAGCGATAATTTGGGTGTTACCAATTGACGTGGATTCTTTTTAGGAATGGAATAAAGGGAAATAATCATTCATAATAAGATTTTTTTCTTTATATAAGGCCATCGAATTAACAAAGCAAATTCAAAGTTTTACATATAACAAAAGGGTAGAATTCCATGAAGCTTAGGGAAGGTACAAATCTATTCTTAGCTAGTGTTCACATCACTAATACTCATTACAGTTGGTGGTATAATTATTTTTATGACGTTTTCACCCTAACAAGCAAAACTTTAAGTGACATAACTATACAAGGGATAATTTATGTGAAGACTAAAAAGGAAGAAAAGTAGATTATTTCGAGATTCAGGTAGTTTTAAACTAGATCAAGATGCTTATGAACTGATACATGTATAATAGGGAGGCATGCTATTAATGTATTATACATAGGCATGCTATTAACGTGTTATACATAAGTATCCTTCCAACGTGTGATTGAACATGAAACCAACCTTATTATACTATTAAGAGGTGAACTATATAATTGCATATGGAAGAAAGCAAGGAGTGAATGATCCCTTTTCTTATACATACAATATGGGATGAAAGAATCATTCAAATCCTTTATAGAAAGAGCAAGGAGTTGGAGTAGGTGAGCCTATGGGATTAAAGATAGAGAGATACCAAAAGGAGGAAAAATAATATTTCTTCTATACAATTTATAATAAAATATAACACCTATATATAGGTGATGTTTCTTAAAAATTTAGGAGTAAATTGGTCATTTTTATTCTATATAATTTGAATAATACCATATTTACAATAGATTTATAATTGACATATCTCCAACGTATCGCATAACTAGCATATCTCTAATAGATTGCTCATATCTTTGATTAAACTAACTTCCTTTTTAATACTCTGCTCTAAGTTGGATTCAAAATGAATCCCATTATTAACTTTTCGGTTAAGTAATTAAATTGAATTTTATGTAGTCCTTTTATGATTATATCTATATTGTGTTCACTAGTTAGTATGTATGGCATACAAATTAATCCCTTCATAAGTTTTTCTTTAATAAAGTGATTGTCTACTTCTATATGTTTTGTTTCTTTATAAAGAACAAGATTATGATCAATTGCAGTTATGGCCTTGTTATTATAGAAGACTTTTAGTTGCCTTTAATCTACAAAACTTAACAAATGCCTTAAGTGACTACTTTGAATTCATCTTTAGCACTACTTCTAGCAACCTCCTGATAATTTTTACTTCTCTATGTGACTAAATTTCCTACAACAAAAGTACTATAACTTGATGTAGATTTTCAATCAGTAGTACGCTAACCTAATCTACATTAGTGTAGATTTCAACCTGTAGATGTCCATATTTCTTAAACAATAGCTCTTTACTAGGAGTTCCCTTCAAATTTCTCAAGATTCTAATACTACTTTAAAATGTTCTTATCCTAGTGAACGTACAAACCGACTCCCTTTACTTACATCAAATGTTATATCATAATGTGTATGTGATAAGTGAATTAACTTCCTAAAAAAGTCTTTGAAACTTATCGTCAACATTCACCATAGTTCATCTTTAATATGATCTAATTTTAGGTTGGTTTGATAGGTGCTTCGTCCATTTTACTTTCAAGTGAACCTATTTCATTAAGCAAGTCTAGTATTTATTTATATTAAGAAACAAAAATATCTTCTTTAGGTCAAGAAAACTCCATTCTAAGGAAAGATTTCGTTGCATCCAAGTCTTTTATCTCAAATTGTTTAATAAGAATCGTTAGAGAAGTGCTCTAAAGGCAAACACCTTTGGCACTTAGTGTAAAAATATTTTTGATTAATAAAAGTCTTTTTCGTTAATTTGATGTTCATGTTCTTTATGAATTGATAGTGATATTAAATCAAATTAATGAAGTCCTTGGTACATTACATAGCATGAAGGAAATCTCAATGAGATCATGATAATGAGATTCCTATCATGTATAATTATGTTAGTGTCTAAATTATCTTTAGTCATAGGATTAATAAGATAGGATATTATTAATCTGGACAAACTAGCACATATTATACTCCTTAATTAGATCAAGTAGTGGATCTCATAAGCTGTAAACATAAGTTGTTTAGAGTTCACATATGGATGTTTGCTAAGAGTAGTAGGTACATTTGATGACCTGCCATGAGGCAATCATATGGATAAACTATTATAGTGTCAATGATAGTCTTATTATAGTAATAGTGTAAACATCCTTAGACTTGAGGTGCTCAAGGATATCTTAGATACTAATCCTATACTTTGACTCCATTCCTTGTTGCCTCTTAGAGGTTGCTCATAGGGTGGTGATTAGGTACAGCTTGAGGTATTCGAAGGTAATTGAGTAGCCGATAAAGGATTCATCACTTTTGATAGAAGGAGGTGATACCTGTAGCCTCTTATCGGGGTCATTACTCGGGAATCTCTAGTTAGAGTGGAAATATCATAAAGATAGTCTTCAGTGACATATCCAATTGAGTAATGAGCCTTTGGGATAAGAACTAACATCACTTGGGCTAGATGTAACATAGTCAGTCTAGTTGAAGTTGACACTTTAACTATATTGTAAACCAACTGGGGTAGAGATGGTGAAAGGATGAATTGCACAGGAACATTGTCTATGAAAGGGTTAGTAGTCAAACCATTTACTTTCTGATCAATTGGGGGTCATGATGTATTGCTAGATACCACTCATGACTTGCTTTAATTAAGTGTTAATTCAAGTTACCAACATAACTAGGAATATAATGGGTCACATGCATTGAACATGCAAAAAATGAGTAAAATGGTTTTGGATGGGGATCCAAGATATAAAAAATGCACGACTAAGCTATGTAAATTTGGTAGTTTAGGGTCATTTGATTGTGAATCATATGACATATGTGCATCTTGCTTACTAGCTAAGATGACAAAATTATCCTTTAATAAGTAAGATGACAAAATTACCCTTTAATAAGCAAGATGGAAAAATTACCCTTTAAAAAAGGGGTAGAAGTTTCATGCTAAATTAAGTGGGATTAAAAGCCACTTAATTCCCACTAACTCTTTATTGATGATAGGGGTTAGAGGAAGGACAAAGGGTGTAAGAAACATCAATTTGTGTTCACGTGTAGTGGGAAAACAAGAGAATTTTTGGTGAAGTGTTCATCATCTTCTCTCACTCTTTACAAACACTCTCTCAAAGAATAGCACTTTGCATATGTTCTAGCCATTCTTTTTAAGAGGTTTCAAGCTTTGCTCTTTGTGTAATTATCATTAGAGACTTCCTCCTTTATTCGTTGTGGTTTACAACAACCCAAAAAGGTGAAGACAATGAAGAACGAAGGAGATTGTAAGGTACACATCTTTTTAAGTTCATGTTTTGTTAAAGTTACATCTAATGGCATTTAAAAGTTTTTGGCCTTTTGGGTTTTGTTTTATATTTCCACAGCTGTTTTCTATTTTTGATACATGTAATGTAAGATCAAACTTAACAAGAACTTTTTTCAATTTATCTAATGAGATATAATCATCACTAATCAAAATTATATCTTCCACTTAAATAATCAAAATAACTATTTTTATTGATATTTACTTCAAATTTAGCTCAAAGTTTTAAAATTAATTGAAGTTGGTATATCCCAAGTATACGATTTGTATAAAATAGTACAGCAAAGTATCATTCCATCGAGGATTGGTTAGTCACTTTGTAATTCAAATTGACTTTTTCTTACTAAACCAAATAATGAGAGATTGCAATTGTAAAAATTCAAAATTTAAATGCTTGTAGACACACTTCAAAATGTCACAAAAATAAGAACACAATTTTGGTTTAGAAAATCAAATTATAAAGGTTAGGGTCATTCTGTCCATACCATGTAATCCCTCACTTTGGTAATGTAATCATGCTTAGTCCTAGGCATTTTAATGTATTGGCCCTTTCTCTCTCAATACTCGATCTAATTAAGCCTAAAATAACGATTAAAGTTCGATATGTGATCTCTCAAACTGCACACTTTACTTAACCGTTAAGTGGATATGAAGTAACGTATTGGACATCCATCAAAACATCCAACATCTCTCTCTAAATGTCAGGTTAGCTTGATGTGTGAAGTGTTCTTAAGACTTCCCACTCTCATGGTACTTTCAAACTAATTTCCCAACTTCATTTCACAATGTAAGCAATCCATACATCATAAGCATAAAACAAACTATATATTAAACCAAAGTGAGTTCTTATACAGTTATAAGAACGACCCTAAAATCTACTTAGAAATCCTTTAAAATCATTTACAGCATCCTCAAAATAAGTCCATGCATCTTCTCCATACAATAAATAAAGAAAAAAAAAGAGAGAAGAGAGAATAAAAGGCTTATGAGTTGAAGAACAAAGTTAGAACTTGGTGTGGCAGCTTTGAGATCTCTTAAATTCACTTGATTCTTCTTAAACATCCACTCGAAAATATTTCTATCTTCCTTATTTTTGTGTGTTGCATGACCCTCCTCCCTCTATATGGTTTTAAATAGTGTTTTATACCCCTTTGTGTGTTTAAACTGACTTAGGATGGATGTGGACCAAGCTGGAATTGTTAGTTGGAAAGCTGGAAAATTCTAACTTCTGCCTTGGAAAGTCTAGCTTTCTCCTTTGATACCTGCAACAAGTCCACATTGAAGTAAGTTGATAATCAACATAAATAAGCTTCAAATCCTGCCCAAACATTGACATACAAACATTTAAGATGAATATACATTAAAAAAACAAGAAAAACATGCAAAACCTAAGCTTAAAAACCTTCATTTATAACCTAAAATGCAATTTTTCATATACAATCACATACACATGCAAGTTATACGAAAATAACACAAAACCCATGCTAAACATCCTATTATGTATACTAAACATACAAAATATCACATAAAATGACTTAGACAATCTTATAACAAATATCACTCATCATTCATTTTTCTAAATGCTTGTAAAACATAGTGTGATTTGCTTGATTTTGGTAATAATCTACCTTGTTATTTCTTATCTTTGCTACCAATTTAATTTATGTTCATTTTACATTTCATTAATTAAAATATAACAACATTATTTTTTTGTTATATTAGTTTACATTAATTAGCAATTTTGGGTTTTCTAGCCCACACTACTCTTTTAAGGGAATTGACCCCTACTTACCATCAAATTACTTATTAATGACAAGCACACTGACCTTAGTTATGGAAAATATATAAGCAATAAGAAAAACTTAAGAAATAAAAAAGTACCATCAAGTTTTTTACGTTATTGCTTGGGAAGCAATTAGTTTCTAAAAAATTCCATAAGAAGTATATTTCTTTTCTTTTTCTTAATTTTCTTTATACTTTTTTATTTTGTTTTTTATGTTCTTTATTTTAATTTGAATTTATGGGTATAATTGGTGCATAAAAAATAAAAAATATGTTTTTCCTAAAAGTAGATCTAGTGCTTAAAAGAATACTTTATTATAATCAAAGCAAGTGGACTAAAGTAGAGACCTAAGATACATAAGACATACAACCTAAACCATAAATGGAGAATATATAATAATGATGGATTACACAAAAGCATCTCTCATAGCAATAAAATCTAGCATTTCAAGGCTAGAGATTAATGTAAATTATTTGAAGATCAAATTAGTGTAATCTAGATGGTACAACATAAAGAAACATTTTGATGGATTATTGAATAAGCATCAACACATGCATCACCAATTTCTTAAAGATTTGTGATATTTTCAAGATCAATAGAGCCACTGAAGAAGTTGTCAGGTTGAGGTTATTCCTATTTACATTGAGGTATTGGGCTAAGAAATGATTGAAAAAATTACTTTTGAGAGTCTTGTGGAGAAATTTCTTGCCAAATGCTTTCCTCCATCTAAGATAAAGAAGGTGAAGAAGGACATCTATTCCTTCTAGTAATTTAAAAATGCTATTCTAAAGGCGATAACTTCAAACTCATTTATGTTTACTTTATACCTTAGGTTTAATTATGTGAATTTTGCTAACATTCAAAAGATTTTTAGGTTAAATCAAATTAATTTATGATTTATACAAGTTTCTAGAGGCGTAATTAGTATATTAATAATTTAATTGAGTTAATGAAGGGTCTTTTTTATTATTCCAATTGATTTGTTAAGTTTCCTTATAATTGATACCTATTTAAATTAAGGGTGATTTGAAATTGATTTACTTGAGGATAATTAAAAGCTTAACTGCGGGGATAATTGATATATATGAAATATGTTACATATGTTCTTAATTAATTTGTTTTTTTACCAAATTATTATGTTTTACTTAGTTTCTTATATATATTTCAATCATGCATACTTGACTTTAGGATGAACTTTATCAAGAATTAAAGGATATTTTAAGCATAAATATGAAGAAAATTACAATTCTGGGAGGAACACGGTCTAATCTATATCTGTGTGGTAGCCTGTGTTCTATATAGATAAAATGCAAGAAGAGACATATTCTAGAGCAAGACTATATGGTGTTGAAGAAAATCTATAAAGCAATATGGCTTAAGCCACAATCATACCACAAACTATATGCTAATCATAAAAGAAATAGAAGGATCCACAAGTTAAGGGCACGGGCATGCCAGAGGTTATGTCTCTCCCTTAGAGAAAATAATAGGATCCATGGTTATGTTCTAAAGCTTGATCCATTGAGAAGATACATGGATGATGTTTCTCCAATAAAAGTAGCTTTAGAATCAACCTCTCAACGGTTCCTTTTTTTACCTTCTCAATGGATCAAGCTATAATCAAAATCATGATTCTCATCTGGATCTAATTATATAATGTTTTCCTTATTTTTATTGCTTTCATTTTTTTGTATTTAGTTTCTAGCTAAATGCTTTTATATATTTGGAGAGGGAAAACTTAATTTTTTTTACTTTTGTAAAGTTGGTTCAATTTAATTTATAAAATGATATATATTTACAGGAATTTCCTTTAATTGATCTTAATGTATGATTTAGTTATACTATTGCCTAAATCTAATGAAAATTTAGTTTGTAAACACCTTGAGAGAGCTTACTTTTAAGTGGACCACAACTTAGTTAATAGGGATTGAATGGAGTGCTCGGGAGAGGCCTACATGATCTTTTTGGTCTCAAGATGAATACTTTCATAGGATTTTATAAATCTTAACACATTACAATGGGTGTTAGCTTTGTAAATATATGAGTTAGCAAATTATAAAGTAAACGATTATAGTAAAGTTTAGTTTTATTATCTAGGAGATCTTGCCAATTTAGATTGATAGATACATTATCGGTTAATTAGATCATCAAATTAAAAGTAATATTAGGAGAAGTACTTATCTAGGTATTGATATATGATTGAATCCTTATTAGATCATCTTCTTTATTATTGATTCTCTTGGCTACCAATTTTAAGTTTTTTATATTTTATATTTCATTAATCAAAATCCACAAACATTACTTTTCATTAATTTAATTTAAATTAGCTAGTGGTTTTATATATTCTAATTCCCACCACTTCTTCAAAGGATTTGACCTTACCATTGTCTAGGTTATTAATGATAGGTACACTTTCCTTAATTGTGAATAATAGATTGATAATATAAAAAACTTGAGAAAGAGAAAAAAAAAACCTACTATATATAATTCCATTCCCCCAGAGATCAAGTAAAATTGATTCATACTTATCCTTTAGGATAAGAGGTATTGGATGAGAGGTTGATGGATACTTAGCTATAGGACTATAATAGAGATTTAGGTGTCTCTGACATATCACATCTCTTGAACTTATTCCTGAGCATTTTCTTCAGTAATAGCCTTATCTTAGGATTATGTGGGCCAAGATTGATGTTATTTAATATGCTTTACAAGATCATTCTTGACACTCTCTTGGAATTTTTTGGGCTTCGCTCATCCTCACACAATGTAAGTAAGGAAGAGTACAAGACCAGTGGTAGAGCTACTCTTGATTATAATATTAGGCATTAAGCTTCCTCTTGATTTTTTGGTAGTTTCCCATCCCGATGTATTGTTTTAATACTTCAAACTTTTCTTGCAATGTCTTTTTAATCTATAGTTATGGCATGATTTCATAGCCTTGCTTTCTTACCTTCTCCCATTGTGCACTAGGGGTGGCTTCTTTATTGACCCTAATTTGACCAACATATTTTGTGTATATATTCTACTCCCTTAGTATTAGCTCTATATTCATTTAAAATATTTACATTAGTTTCAGGAACTTAAAATGTTACCTTCGCAATGCTGATTCCTTGACTTTGTATTATCCTTTAATTTGATTCACTACAAGTAGATAATTATACTTTATAGTTTAAGGTGAGATTTAAGTTATGAGTTTCCAACTTTATACCATACAATAAAGCCTTATACTTATCCTTGATAATAGACACTTTAACTGTATGCATTTTTGAGTAATTGATTACTAGGAAAAAGTGTCCCCTAACGAAGGATGATTTATCTACATATGTTAAATGCAATCGTAGATGTACCTTGTGCTCCTATTCGGCAGCACTCTCTTCCATACAGGTTATATATTTAATAAACAATTTTGTTATTATTTGAGATTTTAGTCTAGCTATAGAGGGATACTACACATCAGAATTACTCAACTTAACAACACTTGAATAATCTCCCTAAAAGATTAGGCTGATGCAAAATTTTTCATAACGATAAATCTATCATAACATTGACAATGTGGGCCTAAAAATAAGGCCTAAGTGTACCAAAATCAATACTGCTTAACCTGCCTTTTTCCAAACTGTTACCTTTTCTCTGCTCCCTGTAATTTTTTATTGTCATTATTAATTGACTTCTACTTTCTTTGTTCCTTGACAAGTACAAAACTAGTGACCTTTTGTGCTTCGTGATGTATATACACAAGCTCTCTACTACAGTTAGAATGGATAAGAGTGATGGAGTTTTATAAATAACCTTTTAGTTACCTGAAGGCAAGCTCTCTACCTTGCATTCCTAAGTCCACTGGAAAGCGTTGGACCTTATCAAGACTCGAAAGAAATGTAAGTAGTGTTTAATAGCCTTTGATAGTAATCCTCACAGACTTTACCTACTAGTAGCTTGCATATCCTTGACAGGCTTAGGGATAGTTCTAGTAAATAGGTTAAAATTTCTCGTGGAGACCTCAAACACACGTTTTTCAACTGCAATCTCATATTGTAGTTCCTCAAGATATTGAAGCATTGCTTTAAGTTTGCCATATTATACCCGTCTTCCTTAGTGTTGGCTATCATACACTACAAAGTAAACATTTAGCTATGTTTTTTTTGCAACGTTAGAAAAATCGTCAGCAAAAGTTATCATATTGCAACGATTTTAGAAATCTTCATTAAAGCAAAACATTTAGCAACTAAATAAAAAAGCATCACAAAAGGAACAACATTTTGTGACGAATGATAAAAATCATCACCAAATGGTGAATATTTAGTGACGATTAAGGACAATCGTCAAAAAAGGATCCACAATGGCTGACGATTTTAGAAAATCATCGCTAAATGAACTTTTAGTGATGCTTTTCAGAAATCGTCACCATAATTTGTGAAATATTTGGTGACCAATGTTTGAAATCATTACCAGAGGGTTCACAATTGGTGACGATTATGCAAAGTTGTCAGTAAAATGACGTTTGATTTTTTGTTACATTTTTTACATTGTCGCTAAAAGTGACCACTTGGTGACAATATTTGGAATCATGACGATTTCTGAAAATCGTCACTAAATGGTCCACATTCAGTGATGGTTTTTAGAAATAGTCACTAAATGGTCCACATTCTCTGACAATTTCTAGAAATAGTGACCAAATGTGCTACAGTAATTTGCAACACATTTGGTGACCATTTGCCTAAATCGTCACCAAAGGGTTGACATTTACC
>JANZXP010109712.1:0-18508 GCA_027576715.1 Erythroxylum flavicans
ACTATCACCCTAGCCTTCTTTCTTTCTCTCATTTACAAGAAGCCAAAAAGACCAAAATGCCCCTCCTTGTAAGACTTAACTTCGGAAATTTTTGTTCTTGATTGACTTATTTTAATGTCTATGCTTATTTATCCCACCATGCATTTTTTTTCGGGATCAACTTTTATTGAATTTTCTTATGATCTACCTCGGTTTTGTTCGGAGGTACGTTAAATGAATTTGTTTTGTTTAAGTTTGACCTGGTGGGTAATTCCTCCCTTGTGGGGCACGCATCCAGATGTCACGTAGGACGTCGAGCCCGTGACCCGCTCGAGGAGGGATTCCAGCAATTGCAAATTATAGGGTATTGATCATGTCATTTGAGCTTTAAAATTTATAAACTCTCAAATATCACAAGTGTACAGGACACAACTATAGTATAAGAGGTGTCGATCCTACGAGGAGGGGGACTAATCTAATTCTATGTTATCTAAGGCTAAGGAAATTGAAATAATATAAATAAAGTTCACAAGAAAAGTAAATTCGAGAAATTGATTGGTAAGAGTTGTAATTCAGAAATTAACACAAAAAGAAATGAAATTTTTAGCAATAATGTAGAAACACAACGGAAATCAATCAAGAGAAATTAACCAAGTTATCAGAAACGAAATTTTACTTATCATTAATGCTAACCTAGTCGATTATGTGTTAATGGGGTGTCAACTCTAGACGATCCTAGGGTTGATTACTCTCTCTCGAGTTATAAACATTAAACCCTAATTTATGAACCCTAATTGGATTATGAAATTTGTAATCTCTCAATTAACAAAAGACTCACAATTCTAATTAGATATAAAGCACTATAATAAAATATCGAATTTTACATAGGATCTCTCTCCGTACAATTACTGATCTGATTAGTTACTGATTCTATTGAATCACCTAACTCTCATTAATCCGATCTAATCATTTTTTATTTGGTTCACCCTCTCAGTTTATTACCAAATTATGCAAGAAATGCAGCAAATCACAATGCCTAATTCCACAAAATCAACTTGGATAACATTAAATCAAAATAAAATCTCGAAGGAGAGTTTAGAAGAACATCAATATTCCAAATCCTCTCATCATACTATCAATCTCAATGCTATACATAAATAAAATCGAAACGAAAAGGAGATAGAACGATTATTCTGAGCATTCTAAGGGGTAGGCATTCTTGGACATAAATCAGAAGATTGGAAATATCTTTGAATCAAGAAATGCCAATTTATTAAGGATGAGTTCCCTAAAGTTGGTGAATGTTGTGATTTAGATGCATTGGTTGAGACCTTTGTGCAAGGTCAGTATATTGTTTTGGAAGCATTATTGAATACACCTTCCGTGGTGGAAGTTCCTTAACAAGAGGTTGTTCAAGTGCCTTCTGCATCCCTACTTGTTAATGAACAACAAGAAGAAGTTCTTAATGAACAAGTTCAAGAGGGAGTTCAAGAACTACGTGATTAGGCTATAGGGCAAGATCATGATGGGCCTCCTCCCATGCCTAATTTGAGACGTTCAAATACGCAATTTGGACCACCAAAAGAATGGTGGATTTTGGAGGGAAGTGAGGCAAACTTGGTGTCATCAGAGATTGAAGAACCAAATAATGTGCAAGAAGATCTTGAAGGTGTTCATAAAGAGAAGTGGCTAATGGCAATGCAGGATGATATGAATTCAATGCATCTCAATAATGTTTAGGACTTAGCTGAGTTACCTCTTGACTGAAAGGCTATTAGGAACAAGTGGGTTTTTAAGATCAAATTGAATTTTGATGGTACTATTAAAAAAAACAAGGCCTGATTGGTGGCCAAGGGATTCACACAGAAGGAGGGTATAAATTTTAAGGATACCTTCTCTCCTGTTATGAAATTCAATTCCATCAGATTATTACTTGCTATTGTGGATTATTTGGACTTAGAATACCATCAAATGGATGTAAATATTGTCTTCCTCAATGTTGATTTAAGAGAGGAGATTTACGTGCAACAACTCAAGGGGTTTGTTGACAAGGGTTAAGAGCACAAAGTATGTAGACTTAAGAAGTCTATATACGGTCTTAAGCAAGCTTCAAGACAATGGTACTTGAAGTTTCATGATACAATCACAAACTTTGGTTTTGTGATGATGCATGAAGACCATTGTGTTTATGTGTACACTTATGGGTCCAAATTTGCCATTATGACTCTATATGTGGATGACATATTAATAGCAAGTAATGGTTCGAGTTTGTTGAAAAGCATGAAAGGATGGTTGTCTTTCACCTTCGACATGAAGGATATGGGAGAAGCTACCTATATCCTTAGTGTCAGGATCCTAAGAGATAGGGAAGCCAAGCTTGGGCAAGATTTGTGTCCTTGTAGTACTCAAGAAAAGGAGGAAATGAAAAAGGTCCTATACCTAAGTGTCATCGCAAGTATAATGTATGTCATGTTGTGTACACAACCTAATATTAGCCAAGTTGTAGGTCAACTAGCAAGATATTCTTCTAACCCTATAATCGAGTATTAGAAGTGTGTGAAAAGGGTCCTTAGGTATATCAAGGGTACAAAGGACTTTTGGCGGTTCTACCAAGGAGAGAATCTTGGTTTGCATGGCTACACTAATGCTGATTGGAGTAGTGATCGTGATTCATGCAAATCTACATCTGGCTATGTCTTCATGCTAAATAATGGGGCTATTTCTTATAGTAGTAAGAAACAAACTTGCATAGCATTTTCAACAATTTAGGCTGAATTTGTTGCCAATGCCTCGGTTGTGCTAGAGGCCTTGTGGCTTGGAAATTTTATTCAGCACTTAGGGTCAATTGCGCCTTTGGAAAGGCCTATAACCATCTATTGTGATAGTATGGCAGCTTTGACTTACACTAAGGACCCTAAGTATCATAGAAAGACTAAGCACATTAGCATGAAGTATCATTTTGTTAGAGATGCAATAGAAGAGGGAGAAATTAAGTTAGAGTACGTATCTACGGACTTAATGGTGGCTGACCCTATGACTAAGCCATTGCCACCATTTCATTTTGCTAAACATGTAAAGGCAACGGGCCTTCGTAGATTATGAAATGTTGGTGTAGTATTCTCCTTGTGTCACACATGTAAGACGTTTGATAAATGAAAAGTTGTTTATCAATTATTGGTGCATTTCACTTTGAAACCATAATGAAAAATGTACTTGTCAATCAAGGTTAAAGTTGGTTCTCTCACACGAGCCATCTGCCCTTGTGTCTTTGCGTAAGATCAAGGATGAGATTGCTAGAGTCATAAATGTATGTTATCTCTTAAAAGGGATATGTGACTTGTGTGTCATACATTTAAGTGGGACTCATGAACCAACACATGACAACTTTAGTCTTATGGTCGTCTTGATTATGAATGCATCAAGATAAGGTGATCAAGGTCATCAAGTTTGTATGTCCACTTATACATAGTATCCTATGATTTCATTCTCAACAGTAAGAATAAGGAGTATTTCATGGTTACTATTATCGAGAATAGTACGTGTTACACATCTAAATGTTTTAAGAGGGAGAATTGGCCCATATTGTTTTGTACAATATGAAAGATTGAGTGTGATGTGAGAAAGAAACCAAGTACACTTGAGGTTTAATACATTCGCGAGTTTTATGAGTTAAAACTCACAAAGAAGACTAAATGTGATTAAATATGTGTATCAAAATGTCTTGGGGTTTGAGAGGCATAACTTGATTTATTCAAGCAAGTTTGATTTGTTCAAATGTGAGGAGAGTGACAATCATTCATTGTGGGTTTAACAACCACAATGTAAAGAGATTTTGTTTACATGTCTAAAGTCGCACCTACAATGTAAAGAGATTTTGATTATATTTCTAAAGTTGCACCCACAACTCAAAATTATATGCTTCAACTATTATTTATTTCCGGCTTTGTACATTCACTTGTTGAGTATGTTCTGTTTGAGTGGGAGCATATTTTTTTAAATATATCTTTGTGGGAGTGGGAACTTGTTGAAATTTTATAGCATAAGTGCTAAAAATTCCATTTGATGCACCAAGATATATTTGAAAGTGCTTGGGTTTCATGTAAGGAGCTAACCCTCAGCTTACGGGAGCTCAATGAAGCTCATGTTAGCTATAAGCGGCTTGATATGACTTTTCCTTAGCTCAAGTGCCTAAGGCTAGCTTAAGGTGAGCTCGTGGGAGCTCATTAAAACTAGTTAATAGCTAGAAAGCTGGGGATAAGCTCAATTGGACTCAATTGAGATTACCCCAGCTCATCTTTGGTTCTTGTGAATTGAAGCTAGCTATAAATGTGTTCACACTAATTAAGCTAGAAGAGCTAATTAAGGAGCATGAGTTGGAGTTGAAACCCAAAGCTTAATGGGCCAAATTGGTGGTGCTAGATAAAGGAATCTAGCATGCTTGAGTCTACAATGGACACTAGGGTGTACCATGAGTTGTAGCACACCATAATGCATCCTCTCATACATACACTTAGAGTTCAATTTCATTATCTCCACATAGATACATGAATTTGGTCAAGAAAGGATGAATTTAACTAAGAGGTTGAATTCGGCCAATGGGGAAGATTCATCATGTACCTTGCCTTAGACTGAACATACTGACACCCTTTCACCAAGGTATGTATACTTTGGATGAAAGGATGTGTTGTTTCGGCCAATGTTTGTGACCATTCAGCCAGAAAGGGGTTCATGTACAAGAATGAATGGTCATGAGTGTACCATCATGAATTTAATTGAAGATACATGACTCTTTGCCCAAAGGATGTGTCCCTTGACCAATAGTCATGATGTTTCACTAAGAGACATTACTCTTGGAAGAGTCATCACTCTTTGCCAAAGGATGTGTCCCTTGGCTAAGAGTCATAATGTTTTGCCAAGAGACATAACTTTTGGAAGTGTCATGATGTTTCGACAAGAGACATAACTCTTGAAGAGTCATAACCCTTCAAAGGCACCTTTTGGTGGCGTATAAAAGGGAATTTCGTAGTTCCTTTGAGAGAGTTTTTTCTTTGGCCAAATATTGTACCCTTCTCCCCATCTTCTAGCCGAAAACACTCCCTTTTTGGAAGTCTTCATGCGTTGAAGTGCTCTACCGTAAAATAGTTGTTAAGCTTATTAAGAGCATTGTGGGTGAACCATAAGGATTGCTACTTTCACAAGTTATCAACTCTTTCGACCTTAGTTTGTTGTGACAAGGTCGGTCTACTCCATCCATTCCAACCATGACGAGTTGGAGAAGAAGGAGAAGCGATAGTGGATCTCCACAAGGGAGGCAAAACATCAAGCATACAAGGAGTTATTCTGCTGCGTTTCAAGTTAGTATATTTCCTACCCTTCTTATTGACATGCGTAGGATCTTGTATGCTTATGAAATCATGAGATTTCTTGTTTGAGTTATGATCTAAAATCAATAGAATCCAAGTATCAATGCTTCGTGATTATCTCCATATACTAAGCCATTCTTGAATGCTCCCACATTAGCTCACACCTCAACATAAGGATTTCAATCTCCTTAAATAATCTTTTGTACACATTCTCCCTTAACAAAGAGCTTGTATTTTAATGTAAAGTCATTGCATATAATATTCAAACCTTTTATCTGATGCAATTGATGAAATGGAACAAGTTGTTTCAAACATTTCAAGTGGGCCTATTACAAGGGCATGAACAAGAAGATTTATAGAATTTATAAATGGGCTTGTTCAAGATATATGGGATATTGATGCAATTCATCAAAAGGAACAAGTTGTTTCAAAATTTTAAGTGATTTATTGCATATTCCAAGTGGACCTATTACTAGAGCAAGAGCTAGAAATTTAAAGAAGCTTTGGACAGAAACCAAGACATATGGGCTAAGCAAATTTCTTTTGGCTCAACAAACATTGAAAATGATCTGAGTACTAATCAAGTAGCCAGTAGTGTCATTGAAATAAAGAATACAGTTTTTGGAGACTTTTTGGCTAAAAATATTAAGATTAAGTAGATTGGGCTGAATTTCAAACATAAAGTGGCTCACTGGGGCTTAGTTTGCGTTATCTTTAGGCTTTACATGACATTTTAGACTTTATTATTTGGTTTGGACGAATTTCAAATTTGTTAGTAAAGTTTGGCTTTTCATTTTCCTAAAATCATTAAGGTTGGCTTTTCATTTTCTTATGGTCATTAAGTTTGGCTTTCCATTTTCCTAGATTCATCAATATTTTGTTAACTTTCTAAAATATGATAATTGAGAGGAGTTCTTCTCTTATGTTTTTCATTGAACATTATGAACTTATCAAGGATTGATCAACCCTGTGGCGTTCTTAACACTTTGGTTGCTTGATTCTTTTTGTTCAAGGATTCAAGTGGATCAACCTAATCTAATTTTAGTCTTTCTTGGGGCATTCACTTCATAGTTGAGGGGTCAAAGGATATACTCCTCTTAGCTTTGCATCATTATGGTACTAAAGCTTCAATCCTAAAATTAGTTTTCTATGGTTCATCATGTTTTGTTTCTAGTCCTCATGCTTATTATTTTTTTCTCATTTCCTAGTCTCTGTGTTTTGATTTAGCCATCATCAAAATTATGTTATCTATCTCTTCATTTCCTTATCACTAATTTTGTTTGTTACTAATTTTATTTTCTTGTATCAACCTCTTTATGTCATTGTCACCAAATTTTGTTTATTTTAATTAGACATCTTCTCTTTTTCTAGCAAAACAAGAAAAAGAGAATATAAAAAAATAGAATACTGAAAAAAGGACTATTGCATAAAAAAAGCTAAAAGAAAAATAACATTATAGGTCAATTTGGAATTGCTTCTGAATTTGGGTAGAAGTCTATAAATTCTTTTAACTTTAAAACTCTTGTTCTTAAGTTCTAGGTTCTTTCTTTTTAAAGTTCATTTTTTATTTTATTTTCTAATTGTTTAGTTTTGAATTAAATTATTCAAGAACTAAAATAATAATCAGCCGAGTTTTTCTAGTTTTCATAAAGAACCAAAAAGGAAGCATTGTTTGCATGGAAAAAGTTAAGAGTGTGATGGAGATTAGCTTGCACCAATACTTATTTCCAACCAATTTTATGATTATTTGCAAGGAATTGGAGGTCTAATGATTAGGGCAAAGACCAAATGCATAGAAATAGCTTTGAAAGGATTAATCATGAAGATGCAAGAAAAGGAGGTTGTTCAAGATGAATCAGATGCATAAGGTGGAATATGCTTAATACATGAATAACAAGGCTTAAAGAATGTCAAACAACTTGGGCCCCTAGTTTTGAGTTAAATGGAGCCCAATTCACATAATTAAGATGTATGTAATGGCTTTAGTTTGTTTGATATTATTAGTTAGCATATTTTATTGTACATTGGCTATAACTTATTTAATTATAAAGCCCAAATCATCTTAGCATTTTTTTGTAGTTATTTTCTAATTTCCTATATGGGTTTTGACTTTTTATAGGGTTTATTTATAATATGGTTGTGATTTATTAAATTTTTAATCTAATTAGGATCCCTTATGACATTAAATACAAATTGAAATAGGATTCCTATAGTCCTAGTTAAAGTAGTATTAGCAATTAGTGTTTTAATCCTTATTACATTTGATAAGGAATTTTCCCTCAGGACATTATTTTTCTTTAGACATGTCAATAGGCCGGGTCGGGCTAGGCCGTAGTGCCCCGTGGGCTAGGATGGGCCAGCTCATGGCTTCGCCTATGGCCCACTAGGCCACGGGCTGAGTCGGGCTGGAATTGCCACCCTTATTTTCTTTTTCTTTTAGGATTCCAGTTCTTAGGAGTTCATGCCTATAAAAAGTTGTCTTATTGATGAAATTCTTGCATCACCAATATATAAATTAATTTGAAAGTTTTCTTCACTTTTGTAATAATTTCCTCTTTGTTCTTTAACAAGAATTTGATCTAATATTATCAAGGCAACTTGTGGCATTCAAAATTCTTATATCATTGGTTCTAATCAATGAATTTGGTTGGGATCAAACTTCATTGCTTGATTTGAAGATGTTCCTAGGTTTTTAATTCCTAATGATTCAACTTTTAGGTGATTTCCAACATTAGGTTTGCCATTATTTGGTATTAGAGCTTTAGCTCCTAAAATTAGATGCTATATATATATATATCCTTTAAGTGTTTGCTTCCTTTCTTCTTATTTGTGATTGTGTGTTCATCAACTATCTATCCAATTCTTTTTATCCTCACTTTCTTTTCAATTCAATATTCACTTTATTTGTTCTTCTTCAATCAAAGTTGTTCCATTGTCTTTTCTCTTATGTTTTTGAGTTAGTTTGCATCATATATACATAACATCAAAAAAAGAAAAAAATGAGAGACAAGAAAAGAAAAAGAAAAAATAAAATAAAAATGTGGATTAAAACCTAAATTCTAATCCTTTCTCTAGTTTAAAAAATGATTCTTAGTTTTGTTTCATCCTTGTTACCTTCTTGTTGATGTTGTTAACCTATTATTGATGTTGATTCTTCCTTGTTACCTTCTTGTTGATTTCACTTCTTTTCTTTTTTTCTGGATAATACTAATTTTTAGCAAGCAAAGTTATAAAACCCATTGTTGCTTACTTTTTGGTTATGATAGATGATGCAGAACCCCAAGACCCTTAATCGACCCTTAGAACTTGTTACCAATCAAATCAGAAATTGTTTCTCAACAAAGCAATCAGATTATGATTTGTTCTTACACCCAAGAACACTTATGAAAAGAACCCAAGTTCATTTTCAGAAATCCCCTTGAACCCAATCCAATTAAGCACTCAAGAACACAAGAAATAGGAATTAAAATTGATAACAATAGATAAACTGAATTGCAATCAATAAGAACACCTTGTGCATAATCATAAAAGAAAGCAAAAACTCTTTCTATCCAGATCTGAAATTTTCGAATTACAGCTTGACTACTATTACATCTGAAAATAGTCTTTTTAATAGGCATTACAATGCAAGACAAAACATTAAAAATTGAAATAAATGTCTTCAATGGTAGTCAAGATCATGGCTGATGTGGAGAAAGTGGTGGAGAAGGTGGGTGAGATGAAAAGACAATTCTTCAATGTTGAGAGAGAGGTGGCTGCTGGAGAGAAGATGGAGAGCTGAATATGACAGCCACAAAAACGCTAAAACATGCTTAATTAAACCTAAACCTAATGGGTTTCAAATGGGCTTAAGTAAAAATAACAAGGGGCCCATGTATTCTAACTTAAAAAGCTAAATTGAGCCCATAAACCAAGTCTGAAATAGAAATGACTAAAACCAACGTGGACCACTTGAGATGTGGCCCATTTCACTTATTCTAACCTAAAGGAGACAAATAAAAACAGCCCAAAACAAACTAACCCAAATTTGACCCCAAAATAGGCTAAAAAAACACAAACACTCCAACTTTTAGCCCAATTATGTAATCATACTTAGGCTCCAAAATATTTCAATATATGGACTTTCTATATTTGGATAGCCCACTTTCAACATGTTTTTGCACATAAATTTGGAGTTGCTCCTTCGGACGCTTTGCTTGGGACCTTATGACCGGACCGACAAAACTTTCCATATTAGGAAAACCTTCCATGTTGGCACTTGAATGATCTTGTTTTTCTTGAACAGCCTCAATATGATTTCACATGCCATCTCCTTGTGCTTTAGCTCCATTTTCCAAATTTGCTGAAGTTTCCTTATTTGGAACCCAAAAACTTTCCATATTTTGAATCAGTTCTAAATTACCTAGATTGCTTCTTGTAGCATCTTGAATGCCATTTGTATCATATACGGTGACACATCACTGTATTATAATTACCTGTGCATATATTATGCCTTGTTCATAACTAATATTGTATGGTGCAATACAAATGTGTGTGGGTAACCAAGGCATTCATACTAATACCTGTTGTAATATATGATATCATATATTACATAGTTCTAATTCTAGCTAGGCAATTTATATCCAAAGCATGGTATACTCACAATCTATACCATTGCCATACCATGGTATATATAGTTACCATACATGTATACTTATGGGGTATGCACAAGGTCTTATGCCGTAAATACCCAAACATTGATGGTATATTGCAAATTATACACAAAAAGAAATATTATACATCTACATGTGTAACTTAACAAACCCTATGCTAACTACATATCATAAGGTACTTTGATGATATAATGTATGTACTACCAAATATCTATAGTATGATATTTAATGGGTGGAATACATCTATGGAAGATTATACATCCAATATGTTGTGGCACCATATGAGATATAATATTTTATCACATTACACTAACATATATGGTATCACATTATTTCAGTTGATACATTGCTAGTACACATTATACATATTTACCATCTCATATGTACAATACTGTTGGAGTTACCAACAGATGCCATCATGCCTACCACTTGTGGGTTAATATGGTTTAAGTACCTTATATTGTGTGTAACAGATGTATAATACTAATAACCGAAATTTGTATATGCAAGCCTTACAGGTATATACCACATATATTATATCTATATCCTATGGTACTAATTTAGGTATACATATACGTATAGTGGGATATGTATAAATATCCCACTATATAAATGTGGGCATGATATTTAGTATGGCCAATGGCTATTCCAATGGTATATACTGTCAACATTATAACACATGGTAGTAGCGATAAGAGATACTATGTAGTGTACCAACAATATATCAAGTCACCAAAAATTGTCTTATTATATAAGGATGGTTACGATATTATGCATATATGTCTACAGTGTACACAAGGCATCATGTGCCTTGTGTACTATATTGTATTCAACATATAATCACTCCAACATGTGCCTTGTGTACTATATTGTACTCAACATATAATCACTCCAAGGCATGTAGTACACATGGGAACACTCATTACATAACTCAATAGCCATCATGAGTATTATATATAATCTTACTGGTTTATGTGACCTCTATAAATAGTTAGTACAAACCCATATACTTAATACATATGGGTTTGTATTACATCTCTCATACATATCCTAACGTAGGAAGATGTACATACTATTATTGGTAACCTATACTATGCATATGGTATGTCAAACATATATGCACAATAGGGGGATTACTGGCTGTTACAAATATTCATGCATACCCTAATACATACCATTTCATACAACACAATAACCACTACCCATTGTTATATATCATTATTATGTCGATAAGGTATATTGTTATTATCATGGTATAGGTGGTTATATCATTATGTTATCTTACTCATGTATGTTGATACCTAGGTCATATACCTTAATATGTAGGAATATGTATGCATCGTGGAAGTATGGGTACATAATATTATTTACCACTTATGAACAGCATGCCCCAGGAGGTTTGTATGAATATTTTTACATTATATATGTCTGTTACCCACAATATACACCATAAACAAGGCACCATTAGATGGGTAACACAATGTATAGTATTGTAGGGTACATACAAAAGTATACCTCAATATGCATACCAATGTTGATAATACATAACCTGAATGCATAGCACTTACCCATACATATATAGTTTATAGATGGCTATACATATATGTCATAACATTCCATGTCCATACAGATAGACATGTTGTATCAGTTAGATGATGGTATTAGTAGGTACAGGAGCCTAAACCTATGGATGTAATAATAATGCATTAGTATATAGATAATTAGTACCTATATTATCATCCATATCAACTGATAAGTGACTTGGGTTATATCCCTTGCATTTTTGTTTGGCCATAGCAGAAATGGTGGATACATGACATTGTAAAAGGTACTAGCATGCCTTTCATTATTTGTAACAACTTGCACATACTATAATACAGTTACCAAAGGTGATTGTATAAGTGCCTAATCCATCCGTTAACACTATGCTACTTACATAGCAAGATATGACTATGTACATATGTGGTCTTCCAATGGGTACTATAACAGGGTGCATATATTGGTCCATTATATGGTATGCCTTAGGATTGTGACATAAGGCCACTTAACAGTTAATGTGGTATCATACTAACATACATTTGATCACCATACTATATAAATTATTTATGTATACTACCATACATGTATTAATATAAATACATTATTGGTATAAATATATATGGTAGTTGTCACTACCCGATACCACATCAGGCTCATGATAACTGCCGCATACTTGGGCTAAAGACACTAACAGTGCCCTTAATTTGACTATGCTAGGAGAACTGAATATCTTCTCCTTGTTATGGATATATTTAAATTTTTTAAAAAAATTGGGCAGCACAACGGCTGTATTTTAAAAATCCCAAAACCTGCAAACAATTTTAAACATACTTCTATATTCACACCAAAAATTTTACCACGACTTTAGGACTTTAAAGTCCACTTAAAGCAGTCCCAAAAAAAACATAAAAGTTCATACATAAGGTCCTTGACCATGATAGAACAGTCTTTAGTCAAATTTATAAAACTATAAAGCATATTCACATAAACAACCCCAAGAAAATAGTTCATGAGCCACTATGCAACAAAAGTACAAAATGGAGACTATCCACATGCAGTAATGTCCTGAAAACGTCAAAAGAAAACACAATCCTTACAGAGCTACAAACTCACTAAATTAATCTTCTTGGTTGGAAAGCACAGTGGGTGAGTACATTATGTACTCAGTGAGCAGAAAAAACATATATCGCGAATAAAACTCGATACACACCTAGATAGTATAAATAACCTATAAAGTGAACATACATCACGTAAAATCACCTAGGAATAGCTTATGACTCAACGTATGCTGGATAAGAACCATATAGGCCTAGCCTACTAATCACTCATCCGGTGAACATAGGTTCCAGTTCCGGTATGCAAAAGCATAAAGACATAACATGTATAAATCAAATCTCATCGAAAAATAATTATCGGGTAAGCCAAAACAATCATGTGTGTCAACACTAGTCGGTCAAACTAATGTTCACACCCACCGATTCTCAATGTTGGCTCGACATTCATCTGTGGTGAATCCGGACTACAATTGATGAGAGCATCATAACCCTAGGTGATGACCTCGTCGGTGTCCCATAAGCCCAATAAAAAGGTTTCAATCTAAGGACTCGACTTCTGTGTACTAACGTTAAGGGTACAGGGGTCGTTTAATCAGTTATGCCTAGCACACGATTGGCCAATTGTTTCCTCACCAATCACAAGCAAAAATTGTACACAAATAGTAAGTACTAAAATCAAGTAAGGCACCATGGCTTTGTTTATCGGTCCAACTGAAAAAATAAAACTGTGCCATGGCTCTAAGCCAAAAGAAAAAACATACACGTAGCATAAATGACCCGGTTATACATATGTAAATTCCAAAATATTATTTCATGTAATAAAAGTCATCTTTTGCACTCCAAGTGCAAAGTGTTATTCAAAACAATATTGTTTCTTAAATACATAGGCATATTAGCGTCCATTTGAAGGTCAATTCTACCATACATTGCCTAGGTTCAAAATTCAAATAATATTCATTCAGCATGTTAAGGGATGTTCTAATTCTATTTGAGAAATATGGTTTCCTCAACTCACCTCAAAAGAAGGTATACACTCTCTTAATTTCAATAGTCCTTGGTGCAAACTCCTCAATTCACACTCCCGAGCATTATGCATAAAAAGACATACGATGAAATTACTACTTACACATAAGTTTCATAATTATACACTATCACATAAGTGTATAAAACACAATACCACTCCTTTTAAGGTATAGAATTCGACCATTAAATGCCTCACATAGTTACTTCTTTACTATTCATATTAGCTTTTCTTTTATATTTCCTAAGGCATTTAATGCCTTTAATCCATTACTTACTTATTTCAAAACATAATTAAGCACATCTTTATTCAAGCACATCTTTATTCAAGCACATTAGGCCATTTCTCATCAACCTAAGCGTCGATCCAAGTTCACTCTAAGTAAACATGAAAATGTTTTCCAATGCATACCATTACACGGTCTTAAATCCTAAGCTAAGTTCACTTAAGCAATTTATCAAACACTTAAAGTGAATGACTTTCAAGTCACATTTTCAAGACTTTATCATAATAATTAACGCCCCTATCTTGTCATATAGTAACACTTCCAATCAATGACACAATCCACTACTCCATTCAAACCAATTCTCTTTATTTACGCGACATCTGTTAGTTACACCACTCATTACCTAAATCCGCTTCTTCTCCATCATTTCGACCCAACCTTAACCAATATGCATCTTCTTCATTCTTCATCATCAATTCACATTATACATATATAATTAACACCATAGAATTTATTTAAATCATCAATTCCAAAAATTATTCAAAAATTCACAAACTTTTGCCAAAAGGGGGGCATTTCAGTTTTGGCTTAAAAAGCCATCTCCATGACACATTTCATTCTTCTAACCCTATTTATATTCAAGCATGAAGAACAACATATCTTAACACTAAACTCAAAATCTTAATGTAGAGAGGGATGAGACAAAATTTACCTAAACCTTCCTTTGGTGATATCTTCAAATCCTTTGAGAATTTCTCAAATCTAATGATAGATTTGAGTTCCTTAACCCCAAATTAGCTTAGAACACTATGGTTTGGGTTGGAGAATCAAAAAAATGGTGAAAATTGGGTGATAGCCGAATTCTTCTTATTTTCCTCCTCTCTTCTCCTTTCTTTTAACTAAAACAAAGTGGTTTAATGCCAAATAGAGGGGGTGCACGACCATAAGGTGAAGAAGGGTCTAGAATTTGACTCTTCTTTGACCAAACATAGTGAATTTACAGCTTATGTGAAATTACCATTATACCCTCCAAACTTTCCAAAATTTGCAATTAAGCCCAAAATTCGAGAATGACCAAAGCTTTTATTTTTATTTTGGTCCTCGGACTTTTGCAAATTATAAATAAGCCCCTTAACTTTATAAAACTACATATTGGTCATCCAAGAATTGAAAATTTATGTTTAAGTCCCTTAACTTTCAACAATTTGCAAATAAGCTCTTATGTGCATCAACTTTTTCAATTAAGCTTTCTAAGTGTCTAATAAGTCTATAAATCATGTCTAACCACCTCTAAGGCATTAAAATACATTAAATTCAACCACTATAGTCGTACCCATCCAATGGACTCAGTTTTACACACTTAAAAGCTTATATGTCAAAAATCTCCAAGGTTTCACATACCGATGAACTCTAAGTTCATGTAAGGGCATATAGCAATATATATCACTGACATAATACCGAAAAGATTCAAATACATTTTCAAACTCACATACAATCATGTATATGTCGATATACAATAGTATCTCCACGTATAAACCAATACAAAAAAGGGCTAAAAGGGTTCAGCGTTACAAGTCCTCCCCCCTTAAAAGAGTTTCGTCCTCAAAACTCCTAAGTCAAGGATACAAATAAATGGAGGTACTGGAATCTTATAGCATCCTCAGGTTCCCATGTCATCTCCTCAACCCTGAGTGTCAAACTCCACCTCTTTCTTAAAACAATCAACTCGGGCACAATGTCTCTCTTACCAGTCAATCCCCAATATTACCTCAAAATCCTAGAGATCGAGGGGAATAAGATCTGCCTCTAACAAAGGATCACCGACCTTTATCTTAGAGGCCATATATGCTTTATCACAAGCCACTTACTCTCCAACAGAGGAGTGACTATAACGAGAGGGGGACCTAATGTGTAACACCCCCTTACCGTAGGGTACGCATCGGGACGCCCGCAAGTCATTTCGGTACATATCCTATGATAAAGGAGCGCTACATGTGATCACTACAGTCACTCAACATGGCATCACATTAATTTGAATAATAAAACATTAATTGTAAACCAAAATATTTTTAAAATCAACCTTTTCCTCATTTCATTGATGAAAATCAAAAGTTTGTACATCTGCGTGCTGTACTGTCTGTACATAAATACAAAAACCTAGTATAACATGCTACATGAAAGAGGGAAGATACATCAAATCTATCTAGGTCATCCAAAAAGTCCCAGCTGACCGACCTGTGAGCCATGACCTCTCTCGCCAACACGATCTACACAGCTAGAAAAGTCCCTCTGGAGCTAAAAGTCTACTCTCAGTCCTGAAAAATATGTTGCAATTTTGGGTGATTTTGCGAACTCAGTGAGGTAACCATCATCGATTGTTCACTCAACTCATGCAACAATCAAGCATATCACAGGTATTTCATAATTTTACATAAATTAGAAGTATCACATGGTCCCATAATTAACACTTTTATTCTCACATAAGTATTAGGCATTTTGCCTTTCACTCAATCAAAGAGATGAAACCAAATCCATATGAAATGCGCATGTGACACTTTTCCAATTTATTATGGTGTTGTGACCGAGCGCCTGAACTGTCCCAATGTGGGCACATTAATCGTTGAGCCTGAGGCTCTGAATCGCTGTGGGGCTCGAGACCCGAATACAATCGTTGAGCTTTTAGCTCTTGGTGGCTGTTTCGGTCACAACTGTCATTATCTGATCATGCATTCATGAATGAAATGCATATGTCACAATTATGCACGTATGCATATGTCTCAATTAATCACATTAAAACATGATCACAATTTATCACATTAAAACACGTAGGTCCCAAATTCATATACAAGTAACACTTCTATGTCATAGCTCCCCAATACTCAGTCATCGGACCTTCTATCCGAAATCCACAATCATAAACAAGTCACATTCCCACCATTATTCACTGCAAAATTATAAGCAATTAATAATTGAGAGAAAGGTCTAGGTCACTCACCAATAACTTCCGAAGCTAATGCCTGGAAGTCTTGGCAACGTCGGTGTGTTGATGTTCCAAATATGCCTCTATACAATTCAAACACACGTACATTACAAATTGTAGAATCAAAAATGTATAATAATGCACATGTAAGAATTTAAATGAGTACAATGCATGTTCATGACAATCCCGATCTAAATCAAAAATTTAACCCGAAATATTCCCGAACAAATCAATTCCTATTCTTTTAATCAATCCACTCATTTTCAAATTAATCTTAAGAAAAATTACAACTTGACAAGGAGAGGTGAAGGACTATTTTAGAAATCCAATGCTTTAAAAATCGGGTCAATCGGAGGTCGGATGAAAAAGTTAGAAGCAATTGAATGTCAAAAGGGGGAGATGGCAGAAATTACAATTGAGCCACTCGCACTCGCGACTGTCTCGCAGTCACCAGACGCGCGCTTAACGCGCGGGCTGGAGATCGCGAGCTCTAGCTCTTGCGAGGAGCGCGCTCAGTGCACTCACCTCGTGCTCGCCCTCGCGCCTGCGACCTTGACGCACTCGCGAGGAGGCTTGCACTCGCCCTCTCGCGCCCGCGACCTCGTAGCGCGAGCAGGGCTGTTGGCACTCACCCTCTCGCCCCTGCGACCTCGTTGCGCTCGCGGGGGGCGTGCTTGACCTAGCCCTCTCATGCCCGCGACCTCGTCACGCTCAGGAGAGGCATGCTTGCCCTAGCCCTCGCGCCCGCGACCTTGTCGCGCTCGCAAGGAGGCTCGCCCTCGCGAGGGTCTGCTTCCCTGGCTACTCTGAATACCAATTGGTTTCCTTTCCCATATGTTCTTCTTTCAAAACACATAACTTTTCACTCTGACCTCCAAAATTCACAAACTTTGTACCAATGGAAAGATAATAGAAAGACCTACAATTTCCATAAAATATCACAAACAAATTCCACCTCTATAGTGGTCAAAATTCACTTCAAACAAGTCTGTCCTATAAACTCATCCTAAACAATAACACAACTTCTAAAAATCATAACTTCCTATCCCATTCTTCACAAATTCCATACTATATGTCAATGGAAAGTTCAGAACTCATTCTACAATGCTAATGAAGAACTTAGAAGCAAATTCTACCTCTAACTAGGTCAAATGCTCAATCAAAATTTCTGCCCTGTTACATAGCACCTAAACCATATTCAAACTTCACAAATTCGTATCTTTCAATTCCTACATCCAAAAATGGCATGTTATACATCATTAAAAAGCTATGACATTCCTCTACAACTTTCAATAGGATACTTGCTCCAATTCAGACCATAACAACCCATAATTGGCCTCAGAACACAATATCCACAAACTTACACTTATAGGCATTTCTAAACACAAGGCATATTAATCTATAGCATAACATCCGAAAATCATACTTAGTGGAGATAGAAAGCTAACAAGAAAAGCTACAACTTTCATGAAGACTAATTTTGAGAAATCTACCTAAATCAACCCATATTAATTTCCAAAGTTTCAGATCCCTAAATGCTCGAGCTACTGTTCATTGTTGTACATATTCTCACATTCAAGTCCAAATTTGGCACTCTTCAAGCCAGAATTATACATCACTTCCTTCACAAGAATTGTAGCCAAACTCTTCAAGTTTAATTCAAGCTAAAAATCATCTCAATTGCACAACCACG
>JANZXP010109725.1:0-18506 GCA_027576715.1 Erythroxylum flavicans
AACACACATACTAACATCAATTCTACTCCAATTTTCCAGAATTTATCTCTTCTAATATTACATCATGTCATAATGATTCAACTACCATATTGAGTGCATTAACTCTTCTCATTTGATTTGTCATCTTTTTCTTTATCTCATTTAAACAAAAAATCATATCTTATATGCATTTCTAACTTTCTCCTTACTACACACCATTCGTCTCATGAAAAGTCATTTATATCTATTTCATTCCCTTTTTTTTCTATCTCATTTCCTATTGTCGTTCATTTTGTCTTCCATATGTATATCCTCAATCAATTCAAAATTATAGAGGCATAACCATTATGAAATTCTAGTCTCAAATCCACATAAATATTCTTATACTGAATCATAAACTCTTATTACGATATTCAACCAACCATTTTAAATCCAAGTTCAACTTTCAAATTCACAGAAAAATTTATTTTCTTTCAACTTAGCTTGTACACTTTAATCTTGTCACTCATATTTATATCACTTCTTTCCTTAATCAATTCACGACAATGTATTCACATCTATATCGCATTCGAGGATATATTACCACAGTACAAAATTGATGTCGTATTCCATAATACACCCACCAATAAAATTGTTTTAAATTTTTATCTGTTATATCTAACCATATATTATTTGTCATTTCTAGATATCCACAAACTTTCATTTTCTCACATTTTGATAGAACACCATCATTCTTCTCACTACTTCTATTTGCTCAAACTTTTAACAAATGTTGATACGTGTGACTCAAGTAAATGTGACTCAGACTAGGGATCAGTTGCTACTGCCTACTATGACATGTCTAAAATGCATGTAACTTGACACATATTTTGAAAAATGCCCATGTAAGATACTAAATCTAGGCTCTGATACCAAAGTGTAGCACCCCACTCTTGTAAGACACGTACCCAACATCTTCAGTGATATCTGAGTACGTACCCTGCGAGGGTGGCATGCTAGAATAGTCAGTCAATCAAATTCAATACAGAAATTTCTTTTTCTTTTAAAACAATAAACACATATTGCAAAAAATTAATAAATAAATTGGGCCCACTTTGTAAAAAACATTTTCAAAGACAATGTCCTAACCATTACATTACGAAATCATTTACCTACACATTGCAAAATACTTGCGAATATATATTTTGATACAAAAATTAAGGAAATACTAATGCAGACCCGAACTAATCCCAACCTCTATCTTTTACTTGGGTGTAGTGGCTATACTCCCGTTAGCCTAACAGGTTAACACTTCGGAGCCTGAAAAAATATTGCAAATTTTGGTACGTTTTGCGAATTCAGTGAGTGACCATCCTCGATGGCTCACTCAATCACATAACACATACAATTCACATATTTTCATATAATTTACAGCACTTCATTTAACATATAGGATCACATTCAGGGTAGTCAAATTAATCATTTCAATCATTTAAAAATACACATATCACTTATAATGAAATGCGCATGAGACTCATTTTTATTTATTACTTTGATGTGACCGAGTGCCTATAACTGTCCTGTATCTATTGTGGATACCGGGCTCATTGATAATTGTCCCGTATCTGTTGGAGATACCGGGCTCATTTTATATAGTGAGCCTTTGGCTCTTATACACTTTCTGAGCTTTAAGCTATTTTTCACAATTTGAGCTTTAAGCGCTTTTTCACAATCTGAGTTTTAAGCTCTTTTTCACATTAAGAGTTTTAAGCTCTTTTGCAATGGCTACTTCGGTCATAACTTCCTTTATGTTTCATGCATTCATGTAACGGAATGATTCACATTCAATTTCATACTCATCATTCGACCGTGGTCCGGCATTCAACATAAATGTTGAGAAACACTTTTTCAATCATATGCATATTCACATGTTTCTTCGAAACTAGGTCCGTCATTTAACAATCAAATTTGATATCACATATTTCATCAAATTCACATACAAGGAGCACTTCAATATTCTCACATTTATCAATCTCCTTTGACATTCAATGTCTGGAAATCAGAACAATCACATTCATATTGCAAAATCATTCAATAGATAATACAAACAGAACAATTAGTAAGTAAGACTATCTATGTCAACTCACAGTACGCTCCAGATTAGCATTTGCTCCCAAGATCTAGAAATGTTTGGATGCAGACATTTTATCCTGCACATCAATATTATGCAGTACACACGTTGCACACATTAATAATTGCACAATCTTAAGTATTCATTTATGTACAAGCGTATATGGACTATGTATAATGCATGCTTAATGAAAATCTCAGGTATATTATCAAATTTCACATTTTATCCATATTCTCATTTTATAACTCAAATACTCATCATTTCATTTTTAGCATAATTGCTCTTCATAGTATCCAACTCTCATTTCTTCTTATAACGTCTCCAAAATTCCAAGCTTTTAGGTCAATTTTCCATGATCACTCTAACTAGAAAAATGTAGTAATTTGGTAATGCTTTCTTTTATCAAAACGTTCTCCTATCTCTTAAGTTTCTAATGACACCAAAATCATTCAATTTGGTTCAGTATTCCAAAAGTTATATTCCAAATCATTCAGACTATTCTTAAACTAAGATAGTATTCTATGCTCATCTTCAAGTAAGGTTTTGGAATTATAGAGGCAAAATTAAAATTCAATTTCTTCAGACAAATTATATTCCTATGTCTCTAGTTTATTTCAAATTAAGAATCACTCCATTCGGATAACTATAGAAAAAGTTATGATCAAAATACCAGAGTATGTTTAAGCTATATAGGAACGTTGGTCGTGGCGAAGCCAAGAGTTGGCCACGGCGAACTTTTTCTGAGAGGAATCCTCGTAAAATCTTGCAAATTGACTGCGGCGAATCAAAGAGTTGACCGCGGTGAACTTTCATAGAAAGCAGTAAATAGAACTCATTTTCTAGCTTTTCCAACTCTGTTTTTTAGGTCAGTTTTGTATGACCATTATGACCTAGAAAATGAGATTTTTTGACAATACCAACTTCTAAACAAATGTTCATCTGTGTCTTAAGTTTCTAACGAACTAAAGTTCATACAATTTGGCCCAGTAAACTGCAATTTATACACAATTTACTACATGCTGTTCAGAAATAGAGACATAATCTGAAACTCAACTTCAAGACAAATTTTAAAACTTTTAGAGACAGGATTCAAACTCGATTTTTTCATGACAATTGTAGTCATTCATCTCTAGTTTAATATAAATCAACAATCATCCTATTTGGATCTCCGTAGATCAAGATATGTCTAAAATCATTCAATTTGGTTCAGTATTCCAAAAGTTATACTCCAAATAATTCAGACAATTCTTAAATTGAGACAGTATTATATGCTCAACATCAAATCAAATTCTGAAATTCTAGAGACCAAAATAAAATTCAATTTCTTTAAACAAATTATAGCCCTATGTCTGTAGTTTATTCCAAATCAAGAATCACTCCATTTGGATAACTATAGAAAACGTTATGATCAAAATACCAAAGCATGTTTAAGCTATGTAGGAAAGTTGGCCGCGAGAACTTTTTCCGAGAGGAATCCTCGTAAAATCTTGCAAGTTGGCCGTGGCGAACTTTCACAGAAAGCAGTAAACAGAACCCATTTTCTAGCTTTTCCAACTCTATTTTTTAGGTCAGTTTTGTATGACCATTATAACCTAGAAAATGAGGTTTTTTGATAATATCAACTTCTAAAAAAATGTTCATATATGTTCTAAGTTTCTAACGAACTAAAGTTTATAAAATTTGGCCCAGTAAATTGCAAGTTATACACAATTTACTACATACTATTCAGAAACAGAGACATAATCTGAAACTCAACTTTAAGACAAATTTTAAAACTTTTAGAGACAGAATTCAAACTTTATTTCTTCATGACAATTGTTGTCATTCATCTGTAGTTTAATATAAATCAACAATGATCCTATTTGGATATTTGTAGATCAAGATATATCTAAATTTCAAAAGCATGTTTAGTAGAAACACTACATCTAACATATTTCTAGCACTCCTCATCATCAATTCCATCCTAATTCATCTCTTTTGCTTAGTATATCATTTCTAACTTATATCCACATCATTTCTTCTTCATTTATACCCCAATTATAGTTCAATATCCTCTATACACAATTCAAAATCCATGCTTGATCATATACACCAAAAACAAAACTTATCATATATAAATACATCATAATGACCTTTCTATCTCAAAAATCATCTCAACAACAACTTATCAATTATCAACAATATTCATCGCTCTTCCAACCCCATATTTATGATCATGCTAGCTCTAACCCATCATCAACACAAAACAAGGCAAAAACTCATTCATTCATTTATCACAATTTCATACACTTTCATACACCATTTACACTAACTCATGATATTTAAAGCATAACTTACTTGGTTTAGCTTCAAATCTTCAAAAATTTCACTTAGCCCTAGCTCTCCATACAACCCACGTCCATCATCCTTCAAGGTGGTAGGGTTGGGTTTTTTGTAAGAAGTGAAAGAGAGAGCAAGATGAGAGTAACAAATGGAAGGAGAGAGCAAGGTGAACGTTGATAATGGTTGAGTGAGTAAAAACTTGTGAAGAAAGATAGAAGAGAAGGGATGGAGAAGAAGAGTCATGAAAATGAGAAGAGGAGCAAGAACGAAAACAATAAAATGGTTTTGCAAGATTAAAACCATTGTGGGGTAGGGCATTATTTGGCAAGGGACACATGTCACTTGCCACATGTTCTATCTCTATTGGTTTAGATTAAGCTCTTTCATTAACTAGTCCAATCAATTCCAATTCCTACTCCAATTGTCTCCAAATTTCCATTGACACTCTTCAATAAATACCAAAGTCATTTATCAAAATTTCCATTGTCATTGGACAGTAAATTCTAGTACCATTTATCAATTATCTTATCACTTGGCATTTCTCCTAGTCCAAAATTACCCAAATTTTTAGAAAATTTCCAAATTTCACCAAAAATTCTTAATCAGTACATATACTCTCCAAATCAATTTTCAACACGTAAAAACCACAATTCTCATCAGAATCACATTTATAACTCAATTATACCCTGAAAATGTCAATGAATGCATGTACAATCATTTTAGTGTGCAAAAATCAATATTCACATATGTGTATGTTAAAATTGTACAGGAGCATGAAATGCATTTTTTTCTAATCTCTCAGTGCTATTTCTCAATTATAGAAATATACAGTTCTAAGCTTTAGTATGAAAACAGGATGTTACATATATACTCTATGATAATGGAGTGTTACAATTTTTTATATCAGAGCATGGTTTGACATCCATAGGGATATATAAGAGCATTTAGACATGATGTATATTGAGAGACTCATATAGTGGTCATAATTATTTTTGTTATAGGTTATCCGCTATAGGTGATCAAATAGGACAATCAACTGACCTAGAGTTTGTAGGAGCTAATAGAGAGTCTCTAGTACCTAAGTTTCAGCAAATGCCTTTGAAAATTCCTGAGAGGAACGACAGGAGATATGATAAGTTTAAAAAGTAGGCTATTTAGCTAGAAGGTTGGTTAGAGAGAACTGAAAGAGTATTTAATCATATAGACTACGAGTCTGACGAGAATTTTGACTATGTGGTCTCGCTATTTCAAGGTCTAACATATCAATAATGGAAGACTGTTCTCGCTAGTACCACTAGATCTTGTAGTTTGACCTAGGAAGATTTTCTGAAGGTGTTTAAAGAAAGTTATATGCCCCAGATCTACCTAGGTAGGAAGATGAAGGAGTTTATGAATCTAAAATAGGGCAATCTCACTATAGCTAAGTATGAGGTCCAATTTAATGAGTTGATGGGGTATGTTATTGCATTGATACCTACTGAGGAGGAAAAATGTAGATACTTTGAAGATAGGCTGAATATAAAGATAAGGACGAGGTTAACTATTACAAATTTGAGTAGTTTTATTAAGTTGAGAGCTGCCTCAATCTGTATAGAACAATTGCTGAAAGATGGACAAGAAGAATAAAGACAGGAGTTTATAATGAAGAGACAGGGTGAGTCCCAAGCTGAATCTGGAAGGAGATTCAGCAAATGCCAGAATAGGTCATTTTGATCACAGTCAAGATCAAGATAGTCGAGATTTAGACTGAGAGGTGATTTTGTATAAGCTGGCAGTGGTAGAGATCAAGTATTAGGAGGGCAGTCATATCAGATGCCTAATTGTTAACACTGTTGAAAGAAACATGGTAGGGAATGTTGGAAGTTATCGAGAGCTTGTTTTTATTGTGGCTCTTTTGAGTACTAAATTAGAGATTGTCCTGAGACTTTGGGACGACAGTATGGAATTAGAGGATGGTCAGTACTGAGATAATTATCGAGTAGAGCAGAGCCAGTGGAGCAAGTCAGAGAGGTAGAGGTAGAGGCAGAACTCATTCAGTAGGGCCAAGTCTCAGGACTGAGGTACGGAGTAATCAACTGCAATCTCTAGCCATGATCTATGCCATCCGTAGACAGGAGGCACATAACTCTCTAGATGTTGTTGTAGGTGTGTTGAATGTCTTTAATTTTGAAGCATTTGCATTAGCAGATCCAGGATCTACATATTCATTCATCACACCGCATTTGGCATCTAAACTATATTTTGACAAAGAGATGTTGAAATGTGACCAAGAGGTGAGTACACAGGTAGGTAGTATTACAGTGATTGGAGAGGTGTGTAAAGGGTAAATCATTCAGCTTGATAAGGCGGAGTTGAAAGCTGATTTGATAGTATTGCAGTAAAAAGAGATAGATCTTATTTTAGGTATGGACTGGCTTACTGCACATAGGGCTATGATGAACTACTACACTAAGGAAGTAATTATTAAATCTACCACTCAGTCAAAAGTAATATTTTAAAGAGTTGGTCAAGTAATGCCAGCCAAATTGATTTCCTCAATGAGTGCTTTACGATTGATTCAAGGTAGATGTGAGGCTTATTTAGCTTATGTGAATGATACCCGGAATGAATAGACCATTCAGTACATTCCTATTGTTAAGGATTTTCTAGATGTGTTCCTTACTAAATTATCAGGTTTACCCCTAAAAAGGGAAGTAAAGTTTACCATTGACCTTGTTCTAGGTACTGCTCCTATATCTATTCCTCCATATAGGATGGCACCTATGGAACTGAAGGAACTTAAGGCTTAGTTGCAGTACTTGTTGGAAAAGGGGGGCCCCAGTCTTATTTTTGAAAAGGAAAGATGGAACTATAAGATTATGTATTAATTATAGATAATTGAATCAGGTGACAGTGAAGAACAAGTATTCGTTGCTGAGAATAGATGATTTGCTTAATGATTTGAGGTTAAGGTATTATCAGTTAAAGACAGCTTTGAGTTTGTGGTGATGTCGTTTAGTTTAACAATGCCCCAACTGCTTTTATGGCTTTGATGATCAAGGTATTCCAACCTTATTTAGATCGCTTTGTCATTGTGTTCATTGATGATATTTTTATGTATTCAAAAAGTAGAGAGGAACATTCCGAGCAATTGAGGTTAGTCCTATAGATAATGAGAGAAAAGCAATTGTATGTCAAGTTTAGTAAGTGTGAATTTTGGCTGGATCAAGTAGTATTCTTGGGTCATATAGTATCTAGACAGGGTATACAGGTAGAATTAAGGAAAGTTAAAGTGGTAATAAAGTGGGAAGCTTTGAGAAATATGTCAGATATCTAGAGTTTTCTTAGATTAACTAGATACTATCGAAGGTTTATTGAGGAGTTTTCACTGATCTAAGATTTGATAAAAATTTTAAGGAAGAATGTATCATTCAGATGGACTGATGAATATCAAAAGAGTTTTAAGGAGCTAAAGCATCAGTTAACTATGATACTAGTGTTAACTATTCCATCTAGATCTAGAGGTTATGCGGTATATAGTGATGCTTCATACTAGGGGTTAAGATGTGTTCTGATGCAGTAAGGCAAAGTGATTACATATGCATCAAGACAGTTAAGGTCTCACGAGTTTAATTATCTAGTACATGATTTAGAGCTTGCTATAGTGGTATTTGCTTTGAAGATTGGGAGACATTATCTATCTAGAGAGACATTTCAGATATTCAGTGATCATAAAAGCTTGAGATATACGTTGGGCTAGAAAGGGTTAAATATAAGACAGAGATAATGGATAGAGTTGCTTAAAGACTATGATTGTACAATTGAGTATCATCCTAGTAAAGCTAATGTAGTAGCTGATGCATTAAGCAGAAAATTAGATAGCAGTGTAGCACAAGTTCAGATATCGAGGTTACCAAACCTAGTGCATTTGAGAGCATTGAATGCTGAAATGAATTTGAGGTAGAATGAAGCATTGTTGGTCATATTGAAGCTTAGACCAAAGTTACATGAAAGGATCAGAAAGGCTCAAAGTAAGGATCCATAATTTGTGAAGCTTATTGAGAAGTTGAAAGTGAATTCAAATTCTGAGTTTGAATTGAGAAATGATACATAGTGGTTGAAGCAGAGATTGTGTGTATCTGATGTGGATGATCTGAGGAAAGAAATTATGGAGGAAGCACATTTAGCAGCTTATGCTAAGTATCCTGGTACACTTAGCAGATAAAGACAGAGCATCAGGCTTTGGATAGGAAGTTATAGGCGTTACATATTTTGCAGTGGAAATAGGAGTAAATTACTATGGACTTGATTATGTGTTTGTCGAGGACTCTGAGGCAACATGATGCTATATGGGTCATTGTTGATAGATTGACAAAGTTGGCCCATTTCTTACCAGTGAGAAAGAATAATACACTAGATCAATCAGCTTGGATGTATGTGAATGAATTAGTAAGGTTACATGGGGTCCTAGTGTCTATTGTATTAGACTAAAATCCCAAATTTACTTCGAGATTTTAGGGAAGTTTACAGATAGCTTTAGGTATAAGATCAAACTTTGGTACATCATTTCATCCTCAGACAGATGGACAAAGTGAAAGAATGATTAAGATTGTTGAGGATAAGCTTAAAGCTCGTGTTTTGGAGTTCCAAGGAGCATGGGACAAATATGTTGCTCTGATTGAGTTTGCTTATAATAATCATTATCACAGTAGTATCGGTATGTCATCATATGATGCATTATATGGCAGAAAGTGTTGTTCGCCTCTGTATTAGGATGAAGAGGATCTAAGAATTGTTGAAGACCCATAACTGATTCAAGATACTGTTGATAAAGTGAAATTGATCCATAGTAGACTTAAAACAGCACAAGACAGACAAAAGAGTTATATGGATCTACACCGGAGAGATATGGAGTATCGGGTAGGAGACAAGGTGTTTCTAAGAGTATTAACTTGGCGAGGAGTGTTGAGGTTTGGTAAAAAAGGTAAGCTCAGCCCTAGATACATTGGTTCATATGAGATTATAGAGAGAGTTGGACCATTGGCTTATAAGTTAGCACTTCCTGTTAAAATGGTACAAATTCATTATATGTTCCATGTAAGCATGCTTAGAAGATATCAGTTAGATCTGACACGTATTACTAGCTCAGGAGATTTGAAATTGCGAGTAATCAGAGTTATATTGAGGAATTGATAAAGATAGTGGAATATCAGAATAAGCAATTGAGAAACTGAGTGATCCCATTGGTTGAAGTCCTTTGGAGGAATCATTAAAGTGAAGAAGCTACATGGGAAATGGAAGAGAATATAAGGAGACGATATCCCTACCTATTTGATTAGTCAGGTAAGAATTTCGAAGATAAAATTTCTTAAGGGGGAGAATTGTCCGGTTTCCTGAACATACTTAAGGTTAGGACCTTAGACCATTGTAAATGAGTTATAGCATTGGAAATTTATGAAAATTCATATTACTAGCATACATGCATGAATTATAATTTTTACACATTACAAAGATAGCATATGCACTCAATTGACATATTCCAGAGTATGAAAGATTTAAAATTAACATGATGTGAATTGTGAATTGTGAATTGTGAATTGTTATATCTTGAATTTTGGTTTAATTGGATTACAATTAGTAATTTGGAATTAATTGTTATTAATTAGGAAATGCCATCTGGTAAGATAAATTGATACATGCAAAATTACATTTACTAAGCTTATAATTGAATGACATTTGGCATAATTAAATGAGTGATAAATGGACCAATAGTTAATTGACAAATGGATTAATTATTGCGTGACATATGGACGAATTAGTAGGAGACTAATGGCAACATATTAAGAGGATACATGGCTTACATGCCTTAAGACAAATGTCATTGGAAGAGGATGACATCTTGCACCTTGTTTAGCTAAGCTAAGGCAATAACGTTTCTGCTATCTTCTTCCTTATTTCTCCACTAAAAAATTGCTTTCAACTCATCTATTTATATTTTGTTTTTATCTTTGTCAAATTGCTACTTCAAAACCATATTTTTACCCTTCACAAAATATCCAAAGAACTAGCTGATTGTTGTTTTTTGTCTTTCCCAAAAATTAATGCGTTTTCACCTTAAGTTTGCGATGATTCCTGCAGGAATGAAGGGCTAGTTTAATCTGAAGTGTTGAGCTAAAATTGGAAGCTTAATACTTAAGTAGCAATCTGATCTTTATGGTATGTTTAGTAAAATGAGAATGATGAGTGAATTGGGATGAAATGCATATGATGTTGATGATACAGTGTGCTGGAATATGTTGATTGGAAGTTTTTACGCATGATAATGAATTATAGTTTTTGTTTTGATTTTTGATGCATGAAAGACCATAATCTGTGAGCTGTCAATTGAATAATTTTGAGCTATAATTGGAGATGATATTGATGAGGAATTGGAGTTTAATTAAGGTTTAATTGAGGTATAATTGATGGAAAATAAAGAAGATATTTTGAATTTGGTGTAAAGATGACAAAATCTGAAAAAATAATGAAGGAAATGGATGGGAACCTTCGAATAACCCATCCCACGATCGTTGGAAGCCATACATGATTGTGGGATGATCGTGGGATTTGCATGAAAAGGAAAAACATATTCGGATGGCTTAACCCACGATTGTGGGAAGCCATACACAATTGTGGGAAAGGCCTTGAACATGAATCCTTCTCTTTTGAGTGATGTTTGAACCAATTAATGATAAGATACTTTCCTATGGTGTATTTAGACTTGAATAAGGTTTAAAATGAAGCTAATTTGATGTTGAATAAGTTGGTTAAATGTTTGATGAGTTGAAGGTGTTAATTGATGTCATAATTTAAGGAATGGATTGTTTGATAACAATGTATCTAAGTTGGAATGTAGGTGTGAAGATATTCCTATAAATGTAAATGTGATCCAAAGGATATGAATAATGTATTAAATATGAATGAATGGTTTAAATCATCAAGACTTATGATTAAGGATACATACCTGGGAATGTCATCGAGCATGCATTGAACATGACATATGTATATATGTGCATGATTGAATATGTATTTGATTGATCACCTTAGTATGTGAAATGTGTGTGTATTGTATAAATTTAGACACACAAGTTGAACGATAGCATCTAGACATTGCTAGTTCATCGATGCAATAGGTATCTGGAGTGTACTGTGAGTTAACCTATATGTTATCTCACTATATTTGATTTGTTGCTATTTGAATTTCAGTTATTAAACTGTTATTGCTATGATTATGATAATTCTGGACACTAATTGGTCTGAGGAGATTGATATTTAGGAATGTATTTGGAGTGTTTCTTAATTAAATGTGAATATGGAAAGTGTATTCTAAAAAAAAGTTAAATGCTAGACTTATGTTCGATGAATATGAAAAGTGACTGTGTCTTAAATGAATGAAAGCTATTAAAAGTTTGATATGTGAATTCATACATTTCATTACATGATATGTATGATCAGCTAAAGGAGTTGTGACTGGAGTGGCTAGTCTGAAAAGAGATTAAAGCTAAAACATGCGCATGTTGAGCCACTTGCTCAATGATTAATGATCTCAGCATCTATGATGGGTATAGGATAGAATGTGAAATGAGCCCGGTATTTACAAGGGGTACAAGACAGTAAATAGGCACTCGGACACAACAAATTAAAAATGAATATGGAGTCATATGTGCATATGCATTTGTAATTATATTTTCAAATGTACTATATGAATGATTGTGAACAATTATTGAATTATATTGATATCATGATATGCCATGTATGTGTATATTTGATAATATGATTGACTAAGAATGAAGATTGAATTATCATGAAAGATTATATGAAATGTGTGAAATTCATGATTTATTATTGAGATGAGGTATATTGTGAATTTGGATTGTATTTGAGATGTGTTTTGATATGAGTGAGCACATTGTCGATGATTCACTCACTGAGTTTGCAAAATTCATCAAAATTGCAAAGTTGATTTAGGTACAAGAGAGGAGACTTAGTTTCTAAGACATTCTAGAAGAAGTCTTGTACTTATGTTTTGGACTCAAGAAATGGCTCAAAGGTTTGGTTAGCTGAGACTAAGGAGTTAATATAAAATGTTTTTATTTAGTTTCTCATTCTAAGAGAAAATGTTGTAAAAGAGTAGTAGACTCTCATATGCTTTTGATACAGTGTATATATGGATTATATAGTGAAAAGCGACATTGTAAATTAAGTTTTATAAATGGAATATTGAGGAATTGACCCATTTGGATAATTGTATTTTATTTATGATGCCATATTAAGTAAATGATTGCTCTAATATGCCATTGTCATAGTGTATGTTCTTAAAAGTCCTCTGGATGTTTAGGTATATACGCTATGGTAGAGGGTGTTACATATTGCATGGACCAAAAGGCATCCTTCTGTAAGCAAGAGTCCTATGAGGACAAGTGAAAGTGGTTTTCTCTTAGCCTTGTGGGTATATAAACACCTTATTGTATCCTAAATATCTACCAAGAAAGTAATAAAAAAGCAAGGCCAGCAACCCTCTCAATCATTTAGTCTACAAAAGGTAATGGGAAATGGTCTTTCTTGGTGGCCAAATTAAGCTTCCTATAGTTAATGCACATTCTCCATCCTGTGATGGTCTTAGTGGAAATTTGTTCACCTTTTTCATTCTCTATCACTGTCATGCCTCCCTTTTTAGGCACTTATTGCACCGAACTCACCCACTCGCTATCTAAAATTAGGTGTATAATACCTGTATGTAGAAGCTTCACCACTTCCTTCTTCACATCCTCTTGCACGTTTGGATTTAACCTTCTTTTCCTCTCTCTCTCTGTCTTGCATCCTTGTTCAAGGTTAATCATATGCATCACCACATTGGGGCTAATCCCCCTAATATCAGAAATTTTCCACTCTATGGCTCTCAACCTCTTTTTAATGACCTCTACCACTTTCTCTTCTTGCTCAATATCCAATTGGTTGGAAATAATGATGGGTAAGGTATGGTCCTTGCCTAGAAATGTGTGCCTCAGGTGAAAAGGTAAAGATTTTAGTTCTACAGTGGGAGGCTTTACAATGGAAGGTGGTGTGGGTGCATCCACTCTCTTTAACTTCTCCTGCTCACCCTCCTTACACAATTCGTCTTCACTCACACTCTCATCCCTATACACTTAGGCAAATTTCTCAACCTCCTTACCACAACATCAATCCTCATATAAGCACTTCCATCCACCGACTTCGTCAAAGATTTAGTCATGATGAATTCAACCTACTCATCACCAATTCTCAAAACCAGTATTCCTTTATGCACATCAACTAATTCCCTACCAATATTCATAGAGGGCCTACCTAAAATCAATGGACAATTTCTATCTTTTTCAAAATCTAACATAACAAAATCAACAGGAATAAAAAATTTATCCACTTTTACTAGAATGTCTTTTACTACCCCGAATGGCCTCTTGATGGATTGATCTGCGAGTTAGATAAGCATGGATGTTGGGTTGACATCTCCTAGTCCTAATTTCCTGAAAATAGACAAAAGAATCAAGTTAATACTTACGCCTAAATTGCGTAAGTATTTAGAAAATTCAAAATCACTAACAACATATGGAATAGTAAAAATCCTTGATCTTGTAGGTTTGAAGGCATTGTGCTTGTGTGATCGAACTACAATTCTCCCTCAAGGTCACCATCTGCTTGTCCTCACAAGTGTGTTTATGTGTCAATATGTTCTTGTTCTTCATGAATTTAGAGAATTTAGTGTCGGCATGATGTTGTCTCATCCTCTGCGGATATGGAATCTTAGGCTTGTAGGGTGGTGGTGATACATATGGCTTCTCTTCCACATATTCCTTTTTTTGGCTATCTTTTTGAACACTTAGCTCCTACAATTGCTTGCCACTCTTAAGTGTGATCACCTTGAGTTGTTTCTTTGGATTAGCCTCAGTATTGCTCGGTAAGCTTCCTGCATTTCTAAAAGACAAAGCATTAGCAAGTTGACCTATATGTATCTCCAAGTTATGGATGGATGAAGCGTGATTCTTTGCAATTTGGTCAAACTTTGCCTCTATTCTCTTTTGACTCTCTTCTTATCTTCTTTGACCTTCCTCTTAGCCTGAGAACTTTGAACCTAATACATCCATTAACTTATCCATTTTTTCTCCAAAGATCTAAGTCGGTCTTTTTAAAATTCAGGAGGTCTTTGTGTTCTCACTTAGCCACCTGCATTGTTAGTACTCTATAAAAAATTTGGTTAGTTTTTCCACCTAGGATTGTAAGTGTTAGAGTATGGATTATTGTTACCTTTTTGCGGTTAACCCAAGTAAGTTGTTCTGTACGACTTGCTCCTAGCAAGAAACATTTAGCTGTGCTATAGTTGTCTTACCCACACAACTGACATTGTAGTTGCATGGTCTTGACTATGGATGAAGAAGCTCCTTGCATGTTGCTGAATTACTTGGTGAGGGCAGTAATCTGTGCTTACAAGGCTATCACCAAGTCAAGTGGAATCATTCCCTTTTTCTCCTTGCACCTTGTTTACTCCTTTCATTTGACTACATATAGTTGTTACTCGTGAACTCTTCCAATAGGTCGTAAGTTGCATCAGTGGTTTTCCCCATCAAATACCCTTCTGCAGCTACATCTATTGTTCCCCTTGTGCTCTGGATTACACCATTGTAGAATGTTTACAAAAGAAATTCCTCGGAAGGTTGTGGTGGGGGCATCTTCTTTGTAATTCCTTAAATCTCTCCCTGGCTTCATACAACAACTCTCCATCACTTTATTGAAAGTTTTTAATCTTTTTGATGATTCTTATGGTCTTGGTCCAAGGAAAGTACTTAGCCAGGAAAGCTTGGGCTACCTACTTCCAAGTAGTGATTTGGCTTGCATTGAGTGAATTATACCATGGCTTTGCCTGATCCCTCAAGGTAAAAGAAAACAATCTGAACCTTATAGCATCATTAGACGTCCCATTAAATCTAAAGGTATCACAAATCTCTAAGAAATTTGAAAGATGGGCATTGGGATCTTCATTGGACAATCCATAAAATTGCATACTACTTTAAAGAATGTTGAGGAGTGCTAGCTTCATCTCAAAATTATTGGCTTGAATCGCTGGCCATGCAACTTTTTGAGGACTAAAACCTGGCCTCACAAACTTCATCAATGTCCTCTCAGCTCCTCCTTGCTCTCCTTCTTCTGCCATATTCCTTTGTATTTTATCTTGACGTCTAGCTTTTCTTAGCTCTCTTTCGGGCCTTGTAATATTTGAAAACTCTTCTTCACTAAGCTCGTTAGACCTTTTGTTGTTCCTTATGTTGATGTACTTACAAAAATGCAAGAAAAAGCATTAAACACTCTTAAATCAAAGTCACCTAAACTAAACAAGATCGTAAACAAAACATTCCCTGGCAACGACGCCAAGAATTTGTTGATTACAAAAGAAACTACTTGTTTTATGCTAAAAACTACAAGTATACGAGCTGTTACTTGTAGTAAAAAGCATATATCATCTCACAGAGAATGTGCTTAGGCAACACTTAATTTAGGCTGTGCTTTGTTTAAGTCTTAAATTCAAATAATAAACTAAAAAGTAAATTAAGGCACTGTTTGGCAATCAATGGATTGCATTAGCTATTAGCTGATTCTATTAACGGTTAGCTAACAGCTAATTATATTAGTTGATATGACCAGTGGATAACATTAGCTATTTATTAAAGATGTTTGGCAAAATTAGTTGTTTAGTATTAACTATTTAAGTGAAAAATGACTTATAAGGGCATGACGTAAAAAAAAAGAATTTATATGGCTATGATTAGATATTTAAATTTACAAAAATTTAAAATTTTAACTCTAACAAAGAACCTAGAGCATTCTTAAAAAATTTGTCACCGTAACATATTTTTTATTCTGAAACTTATTTCATTAATAAAAAAAATCCTAAGTTTTGTAACTAAAAAAATTACTTCATTGTAAAAAAATTTATCACTGTAAACTACATGCATTATTTTTAGTTATGCATGATTTTTAGTTTGAATTATCCATAATATCACTATAACATAATTAACATAATTCAAAAATTATGAAAGGAGGGTATAGTTAGTTTTTTACCTATTAATTTTTGGTTGATCATAAAAAAGCTCATTGCAAAAAAATTTATCACTGTAGATTACATGAATTTTTTTAGTTATGAATGGTTTTTAGTTTGAATTATCCATAATATCACTATAACATAGTTAGCATAATTCAAAAAATTATGAAAGGAGTATATAATTGGTTTTTTAACCTATTAAGTTTTAGCTGATCATAAAAAAAGCTCCTCTTATGGAGCTTTTAGATATCAATTTGTTGGGTTTAAAAAGCTAACTTTTAGCCAATAAACTAAAAAACAACTTATCAGCTGTTTGCCAAACACCTCCTAAATCAAACAAACTAGAAATGAATAAATAATGTAATAATGGAAATCTACCAAGAGAATTAATCAAGTTATAATAGAGGGGAATTTATGTATCATTAATGCTAATCTAGCGATTTATGTGTTTATTAGGTGTCAGTTCTAGACGATTGTAGGGTTGATTACTCTCTCTTGAGTTATAACCATTCCCTAATTTTTAGACCCTAATCGAATTATAGACTTACAATCTCTCAATTCACAAATTACCCACAATTCTAATTAGTTCTAAAGCTCTCTAATAAACAATCGGGTCTTGTATGGGATCTCTCTCTATGAAATTACCGACTAGATTGATTGAGTGGTCAATTAGATCACTTAACTCTCGTTAATCCGATCTAATCATTTTTATCTAGATCACCCTCTTGGTTTGTTACCAAAATATGTAAATACATTAATCAATCATAAAACCCAAATCAAGTAAAAACAATCAACTAGATTAACATTAAATATAAACAAAATCCCAAAGGAAAAGTTAGAACATCGTTAATAACTCAAAATTTATAACCATACAACGCATCTCAATCTTACACGTTAAATGAATAAAAAGGGAAATGGGGAGGAAATGAAGCTTAGGTTGGATGATTTAGGGAAGCAGTGGCGTCAGAAAATCACCTAATCTAGGAAGCTTTAGCATCAAAACCCTCCCCTTCTTCCTCCTCTTCTTTCTCTCTCTCTTTTTTCTCTCTCTCATTTGGGTTTCCAAATGTAGTTTGAATGTAGAGTCGTTTCTAGGGTTACACTTTTATAGTATTTTTCGATTAAGGTAACCCTAGTGTCTTTCCAGTGTCTGAAATGTCCGAAATATCCCTCAAAAATTTGAATCTAAAAGTGAACCTGCGTTTGTTTGCGTACAAGCCATGATCGTGGCCCATAGTGTACGATCGTGACTAGTTTGTCTACTCTCTGTCACAGTCATGGAAGATTCTCCATAATCATGGCCCTGTGCTTGAGCTTCTGTCATAATCGAGGCATATTTGCCATGATCGTGTACCTATGTTGGTGCTTCTGTCACGATCGTGGGACTGCATTTTGGTTCAAGTCTCCTTTGAAACTCTTCCAAATGCTTTGAAACACTAATAAACTCATCAAGGCACCTCATATATATATATAATTAAAGCTTAAAAACATGTTCTCCCCGAAAGAACACTTAAAGCACAAATATTTATTAACTAACACAATTCTTATCCTAAACACACACTAAGCAATCAAATTAATCACTAAACACACATCAAATTACCTACAAAAATACAATGCATTCTACACCTATCAGATATGCATGTGTCTTTCTATGTTGGTTTGTTTCTAGCTTATTTTAAGTATTCAATCAAAATGAGAGAGAAAATAAAACAAACAAACAAACATTTGCTCGTTTGGTATTGCTTCTAGGACTATATAGTCACGAGTAGAGAATGAATTGACTAAAGAATTTCATAGCAACTTTAGCTTGTACTTTTACTTTTATGATTGGTCAAGATGTATTATCTTTAGAAGAGTAATGACTAGTGGCAGACAAAGCCAGTGAGATTTTGAGCCTTAATAGACTGACACATTATAACATCCCATTACCTTTGGGAGGTTAGAATAGTAAATATGAGTGATTAATGAGAGCTTAGAAATGCATTTTTCATGCTCATGCATAATATG
>JANZXP010109742.1:0-18504 GCA_027576715.1 Erythroxylum flavicans
TTGTTAAGTGATGTGACACGCCACCCTCGCGGGGCACGAATTCGGATATCACCATCGATATCGGGTTCGGGTCCAGCAGGAGTGGGGTGTTGCATGCATAAAGGCATAAGATGGAAAAAAGCAAAGCCATTGCTCAAGTAATCTATTTACCTACAAGTGGTAGAATCATAAGAGTTGATGGTGTGTACTCTGATCTTTTTTATATGGAGATCTTATCTACATTTATTGTTTATCCAACCCACAGTTGTTTCATGATATGTGTCATGAGATTCTCGGTCCAAATACTATTTTAGGTTTTGAGTATCACTGTTATCCTACATTTATGCTGACCATTACATTGTCAATTTTGTAGTCACCTTTTTTATAAACAACAACAGTGTCACAATTGAAACCCTGACTAGTTTCAATTTCAAGAAATAGAAACAGGATGTAGATTTTGCATTAGAGATGGCAAATATTAATATAATCATGATTACATATAGGCCATCTCTACCTATCAATTCGGAGGCTGACAAAATAGCTTATGTAGCTTGGGATTGGTCAAATAGGTTGTGTTATCTGACAATTAAGAGATCCATTATGGACCATCTACTCAATAGACTTCCAGAGACCACCATAGCTCGGGATTTCCTGAATAATGTCTCCCAAAGGTATAGAGTCTCTTCCAATGTCGAGATAAGTAACTTGATAAAAGAGTTGTTCTCCATAAGGCATACAAGAACGGGAGGAGTGAGGGAATACATTATCAAGATGATCCACTTGCAAAGCAAACTAAAGGCATTGAACATTATCATCCCTGAGACATGTATTGTACAGTATACTTTGAATTCTCTTCCTTCAAAATTTGGAGTTTTGGTGACAACATGCAACTCCTTGGATGAGTCTTAGGACATAAATGCTCTTATTACCCTGTGCATTACTAAAGAAGAGAAACTCAAGAATGCGACTCTTACAACCCTCATGGCAACCAAACTCAAGATATTAGTCAATCTAGTGTTGGTAAAGGTCCTGTAGACAAAAAGAATGTGAGGTGTTTCATCTATAAAAAGAAGGGACATAAAAAATGACAGCGTGTCGTAACACTAGTCAAAATAAAATAACTGGACTACTACTATAGCAGTGGTGAGTCTAGGTCGATCCCACAGAGAGTGTGTGTAAAGTTATTGAAATGAAATTAACCAGTGTTTTGGTTTAACCTGGGGGGGTTTGGTTTTAGAAAGAAGAAAATAAAATGAAACCAAACTAATAAAAAAATTAAAGAAAACATATGAAAAATGATAAAAGTGAGGAATTTGATAGGGACCTAGATCTTTGGTTCAATCTCGGCCTACACCCTAATTAAACATATGTGCTTGATTTTTTGTTCTTAAACCTCTCCTAACAACTATTAATTGTGGGTTAATAATTAGCCCAAGTTTTCCCTTAGGTAGTATTTAATCAAGATACAATCGTTAATTAAACCTAACCACCAAGTAACCTAGGATACGATCTCTAAATTTAATTAGGCCGTAGCATTACGAATTAGGAAAAATTAAGGCAACAACCATGTATGATGCGTCATTTAACCTAGGTTATGTTATCCCTAATGATTACGGAGCGTTAGTCACCACACATGAATTTCAACATAACAATTATGGATTACATCGAAATTCTAGCAATGGGTTTGCAAATAAATGATTCAATGAATACATTAAAATCATCTTTTCGTAATACAAAATTCAATCAACACAAGATAATATAATCAATTCCTAATGAGAGAAAGAAACAAAAAAACAAAGAAATACACTTAACCCGGGTCATCGACATCGATGTCACCTTTAAACCGATGTTAGGACGTCTAGCACTTCATTAGTCTCTCAATGCTTCAGCCCCACTTATATATCCCTACCCCGACACCCCTAGTTGCTCCTCTTCACTGTGCCTCCAAGCTCTCTGTCACAAGCTCTATTCTCTATTCTCTTGTCACGCTATTGTTCATGTGATGTGACAAATTAACATTTTGGTCCAAGCTACTATACACGTTATAAAACCTTTGCAAACATCTACTCTTGAAATGCCTTCCTTGCATGCATTAACATCTGTGTTACGCAGACGTCATTTACATGAAACGCAAACGTTGGATTTCTTGGAGCTGTGCATTTTCTTCATGCTTCACTGTCATTTTGCTTCTCTTCTAGCTGCTGGCTTATGCACTGCCATATTGGTCATCATTAAATTCACGTGCTTGGGGTTATGCCATCTCATGCCTTCATCTTCTTTTTATTTTCAACATATATCTCCTTTTTTGGCATTTTCATGTCTTCTTCTTGCTCCATGAAGACAAGTGAGTATTAGCCTTCGAAAAATGGTCCAATTTTTTTGCCGTTGACCCACTTTAATTTCTTTGTTTCCAAATTATACCTAAAATCATATATGAATTAAAGTGAGTATCATAAGCATTTTCATGTTAATAATCGCTAAGTGTTATGGGATAATTTTATAATCAATTAAGTACCAATCAGAAAGCATAATTGTCAGCACTATAAGACCTAAAAGGAAAGGCAAGAGCTGGCATATGATCCATATGTCTAATCTTGCTATAGCCACATCAAGTTCTTGTGGCTAGATAGTAGAGCTTTTAATCATACTGCCTCCACAATGTAGGGGTTCATAAGCAAGAGAAAGCCAAATAAAAAGAAGGAAAGACTGATAGTTGGCAATAATGAAAAAATAAATGTAATATCTATAGGGGATGAGTATTTGAACCTTGATACAGGGCTTGTTTTGACTTTACATGAGACATTTTATAGACCATCTTTTAAATGAAATTTGATCTCTATATCGATTTTGGACAAAGAAGGTTATAGTTTTGACATTGATGCTTCTGTTGTACAGTTGTCATTTAATATAAAATATATTGATATTGCCTTCTTATCATATAGTTTGTATAAAATGTGTCTTGCCTCGAATGAGATATATGCTTCTTCATATCTTGCCCAACAAGTCATGAAAAAGAGAGCCCTGATAAATGATAAGTCATAATGTTGTAGCATATAAGGTTAGGCCACATTGCAAGAGATAAGGTTGAGAGATTGATTAAGGAAAACATTCTGTCAATTCTAGATTTTGATGATCTGGAAACATATGTTGACTGCTACAGGGGTAAGTTGACTAAAATAAAGAAAAAAGGTTAACTTGTGCTTCTGGCTTACTAAACCTCATACATATAGATGTATACAGACCTTATAAAGTTACCTTGTGTAATTCTAGATATTTTTTTGACATTTATTGACGAATATTCCTATTATGGATATGTGTTCTTCCTTAAGGAAAATTTTAACGTTCTTGACAAATTCAAGATCTTTAAAGGTTGAAGTTGAGAACCAATTAGGAAGGTTTATCAAGATCGTTAGATAAGATCGTAAAGGTAAATATTATGCAAACATAGGGTTTTAGGACAAGAAAATGTTCTATTTGCCAAATATGTTAAATCAAGTGAAATAGTGGCTCAGTTTACTATGCCAAATAGTCCTAAACAAAATGGTGTGGCCGAAAGGTGGAATAGCACCTTAAAGGGCATAATGAGGTTAATGCAGAGCAAGACTAACTTACCTGACTACCTATGGATTGAAGCTATAAAAACTGCTTTGTATATACTTAATAGAGTCCCAAGTAAATCAGTTGCAAAGATGCCTTTTGAGATTTGGAAGGGCTTGAAGCCTAGCCTAGCCCACATTCGTATATGGTGCTGCCTTACTGAGGTATGCTTACAAAATCCTTATAAAGATAAATTGCATGCTCATTCTACTTGTTATTTTGTAGGATATCCTAACCACTCTAAGGGATACAAATTCTACTGTAGAGACTGATGGGCTACAATAGTGGAATCATAAACAACTGAGCTTCTGGAATATGATGTCTATGATGATGGTGGTCCTTCTCACCCTTCAGATAAGAGTAGGGTGGATAATGCAGCCATTTCGTATCCATAACCCATACAGTCATAATTGATGGATCTAAGTTTAACTACCATACTAGTATAGGAATAAGAACCCATACGTGTACAAACTGGGGTTCTCGAGGCATAAGAACTAATTCAATTAAGAAGATCCATTAGAGGGAGGAGACTTGCTATTTCATTTAATTACGTAGTCTATTTAGGTGAACAAGACTATGATATTAGACAGGTTATAGATCAGTCACTTTTTCTGAAGTTATTTTTAGACTCTATACAGGTTTATGGTGGGATGCTAATAAGTGTGAATTCCATCATGTTTTAGGGCTTAGTTTGTTATGTATTTAAGTGTTAATATAATCGTTTAGTACTTGTTTAGTTTAGAATTATGTTAGTTTGTTAATTAATTATGTTTAAGTGTTTTTTATAGGTTAGTCAAGTCTTTGAGCTTAATTATTATGTCTTTGAGGTATCGTAATGTGTTTGTTAATGTTTCAGGGTCAATATCGAATAATGAAGAAAGTTTTGGAGACACTTGAGCCGAAACAACGCTCCACGATCGTGGCATATAGGCCACAATCGTGACAGAAGCACTGGAACAGCCCACGATCGTGGCCAATATGCTACGATCGTGACAGAAGCTCAAGACACTGCCTTGATCATGACAGAAGGGTTAGATGTAGGCCATGATCGTGGGAAGTAGGGCGACCCACAATCGTGGTCTGCATCGAGTAGACAAGTAAATAAGGAAAAATGTCAAGTTTCGAGGAATTTTTCAGACCTTTTCGACCCAGAAAAACCCTAAGGCTGCTCAGAACACAAAAAGTATTTAAAGAAGAAGACAAAGGAGGAGAAGGGCTTTTGCATCAGCCTCCATTGAGAAACCCTAGAGAGAGTTCATCAAGAGATTGAGAAAGAGAAGAAGGAAGAGAGACGCAGAGAAGAAGCCTATATGAAGTACTTCCTAGAACAGGAGGTTTCTTGCCGTTGCTGCCTCCGTCATCCATTTCAATCTTGTTTTCGGTTAATTTTCCATTTTATTATTTTATAGAATTGGGATAGCCGTTGATGATTAGATTGTATGAATGTTGAGGATGTCAAAACTCACCTTCGGGTTGTTTTATCTTTGATTTAATGAGATTTTATTGTTTGTGTTTTTATTGGATTCATTATGATTTAATTTCTACACTTGCATAATTCGGTGATAAAATGAGAGGTTGAACCGAGTGAAAAATTATTAAATTGGGCTAACAAGAGTTAGGTAATTTAATAGAACAAGAATTAATTCAAATCGGTAAATTGTGCGAAGAGAGATCTTGCATAGGTTTCTGATAGTTTTTGGATAACTTCATATCTAATTAGAGTTTTGCATAGATTTTTAATCTAGAGATTACAATTCTCATAATCTGATTATAGTTTATAAATTAGGGTTAATGATTATAACTTGAGAGAGGACCATCTAGAACCAATAATCCAGTAAGTTATAATTAATTAGGTTAGCATTAAAAATAGATAAAATTCCCCTTTCTCTCAATTGGTGGTTCCTTAGGTTGATTATTAATTGGGTGTTGCAATTGCTATTTTATTAATATTTTTGTAATTTATTCTTGAAATTGAATGCATGATTGAAATAATTTATTATCTTAGTTTAGTTGCATTTTAAATTATTGTGAATTGTCTTTGGCCTTAGATTTTAGAATTAGATTATCCTTTCTCGTGAGATTAACACCTTAGGTACTACATGAACGACCCATGTGCTTGCGGAATATCAAGGTTAATCATTAAAACTTATACATATTGAAAAATCGTGATCAAGTTTTTGACACTGTTGCCAGGGAGGCAATTAGTTAAGTGCTTTAGTCTATGGCTTTTTCACTATCTTTTGTTTAATCAAAATAAAAAGAAAAAATAGAGAAGAAGTTTGGGGCATAAAGTAGAGACACATCAAGACATCTTAGAGTGAGAGTGAGACATCTGAAGAGCTAAATGCCAATAAGAAATGAAAAGAACGATGAGGGAAGATAGATATTATAGGGAGTAAGGAACTTTTGCAAATTACAATAAGGCACAGTATGATTAGAGAAGTAACGATCCTTATTGGAATATCTACACTACGGGGTGGTAGAACCACCCAGATTTCTATTGGTCTAACAATGAAAGTACTCATATAGGACATCAAGACCTATTTGAATTTAAACAAAACTGACTTAGATCTTCGGAGAACAAAATGGACAAGTTGATGGATGTTTTGGGGGTCCAAAATAGCAACTCAAGAAGAGAATCAAAAGAGGATCCTTTTGAGCTAGGAGGAAAACCAAAAGAGGATGGTGGCAAAGTTTAATCAGATTGTGAAGAACTATGCCTCATCCATCTATAATCTGGAGATTCAAGTAAGACAGCTTTCCTGTGAATTTTGTAAGAGAAGTGTGGTAGACTCTCTGAGAAATATGAAATTACATCAATAAGAGCAATATGAGGCTATCACACTTAAGAATGGGGAAGAGCTAAAAGAACTAGTGGAACAACAAGCTGAACCCCACCTTATTGAAGACCAAGAGACGAAGAAAGAGGATGAAGAAAAGAATGCCAACCCTCCCTTTTATTCACCAGTTCTTGATATACAATATGTGAACTTTGAAAAATCTTGGATAAATGTTCATGAAAAGAACCTTATCCTTCCGATTAGTGATGACCAAGTGACATTCAATATGAATGATGTATTTAAGAATTCGAAGGATAGTAGCTCATTCAGGATAATTGATGTATTCAAATCTTCTAAAGAAAAAGAAGACGAAGAACAGAAGATAACAGACATCGAATTTGAAGAAGCTATGAATGTCTCTATTCATGAAGTGGAAGAAACAAAGGAGATGAAGGTGATTATCGAAGAAAAAGAGGAACTCACCTTCTTATAGGACAAACTGTTGGATTCGATAAAAGATTTAGGGAGTTTTGATATTCCCTATTTCGTTGACAGTTTGTTAGAAAAAAGGACATTACTGAGCTTAATTGCTTTTCTCTACGTTATTATTATTTTCCTTTTAATCATTTTGCAATTTGTAGCTTACTCACAAGCTACAAAACTGATGTTGAACAAAAAGGGTGGAAGCAAGTCGTTCATAATTGATCCCAACTGAGTTTCCAAGGATAGAGCGTCGAGCTACCGATGCTAAAAGAAGCACTGCATAGAAGGCAACCAATGGAATTTTATTTACTTTGATTGCTTTTAAAAAGTTTGAATTCTGTAGTTAAGATTATTTTGTTTCCAAATAAAATTAGGAAGGCATAGGACGTCGATATAAATTTGATGGTCAATGAGGTACACAAAGAGAGGTGAAAGGGGCACAAAGAGTTAAAAAGTGATTTCGGAGAAGTGGAGAAGAGCAAAAGAAGAACAAAATAAAAGAAATTGGTAGAAAGGCCATGATCGTGGCCTGCGGCAGGGTAAAATAGGGACACATGATTTATTAAGTAAAAGTTTACCATTTTACCCTCCAACCACCTATATATTAAACCTATATATTAAGTTCTAAATTTATTTTTTTACTCACTTTCATTTTTACTTTATCTCTCTAGATTTGAAACCTCCAAACACTCTCACTTCTCTTTACCAAACTTTAAACTTCCAAAATTCTTCCAACTTTTACCTACCAAAAAGCCAATATGTGTCGCATTAAGCAATCAGCTAGGCAGGATCAATCATTGGGACCAAACCAAGTCTCTGGACAAGGAAGAAGGAACAAAGTCGTAGACTTCAAAACACCTTTCCCGATCTACATAGAGAAGGAAGGTATTCATTTTTAATCCCTCAATTCCAAGCAAATTGTAGTCCCTAAATATTTTGATTGCGATACACTTGATAGGCTAGAACTGTGCGACAGGGTAGAGAACTTAACGAAAAGAATTCAGTGGGCAAAATTCATATACTTCCAATTTCCTATTTATTAGGAGCTCACCTTAGAATTCTTTACTTCCCTTTCCTACGAACATAGGAACCTAGAGAAATGTGATTTAGGCTGAGGGGACAAGCCTATGAACTAAATATCGAAATCATATGCGATATGTGTGGGTTCCCCGAATCTTCCATTATCGATTAGAACAATGATTTTTGTGCTTCTCACTATTGGAATGAGCTCACTAGATTAGAGCAATTTGATGCCAAAAATGCCCATGACAACATAATAAGGACCCATGAGCACTTGTTATTGCACAATTCATGTGTCAACTAGTTTTTGATAAATTAAAAACTAACAAATGTTCAATAAAGGAACTCTTTATATTATAGTGCATGGATCACAACATTCCAATGTGCACCTCCATACATGTGCTGAATGCTATTTTTACGACTCCGTGTAAGAGGAACAATAATTTAGGTATGAGGTACTTAGTTTCTGTCATTGCTGAGTATTATGGCTTAGACTATAGTGGGTTAACTGTCTATCTCCCAGACTTCCTTAATCATCATCATCTATAGTGTGCTGAAATCCTTAAGTCCCATAACATGGAACTACGGGATATCAGTCAAAAGATGCATGTTAAAATCAGGGCTAGTCAGGCAAGTTCGGGTACAGCTCCGCCTTAATAGGCAGAAGAGGACTCGATTAGTGAAGAGTTCGAGGAGGAAGAAGAAACAGAAGACCCAGGCTAGAAGACAGTACTAGATAAAATCTCCATAATCAATAAGGTAATTACAGATACACTTGTAGAGTACTCCAGAATGATGAAGGAGATGGCCCGAACTCAACAACGTCAGAGCCGAGACATACGTCAGATCCATCACTATTTTGAGGCTCAGGGCATTCAATTGTCACCTCTAATACCATCCCCGCCTCTATCACTATGAGACTTAGTCTAACCCCTTTCTTTCTTTTTCAATTTAGTCTTCATTTTTATCTTTGTTTTAATTTAATTTATGTTTTTTTCTTTCCCTATGTGTTTGTTTATCCCCTTCTCACATTGAGGACAATGTATTGTTTAAGTGTGGGGAGGGTTATATGTTTTACTTTGAATGTGAATTTTGCATATTATATGATAGTGTTAGGTTACATTTTGTAAATTGTGTGAATGTGTCAATGACTTAGATGGATTGAAATTAATTTAATTTTGAACATAATTTATTAGGTTGTGTAGAATCATTAGCTCAAAAAATTAGCAAATGGGGTTATTTGGCTAAATATATAGCTTAATTAGAATTTAGTGCAAGTTTGTCACCCTCTAAATTGTCACATTCATTCATTATTTGAGACCTTTTAACTTAAGTAGCTTTACTAGTATTTTTCATATAAACGAATAGCTTAAACAATAAGGTAGGTAAAAAAAATCATGTTTCTAAATAAGTAACTATTCTACCAACCTTCGAGTTATGAATAGAGCTAGTAGCCAGTTGAGAATGTGATATAGCTGAGTAATCGGATCGACATTCATCACAAATGTGTGCCTCCGCATCAAAAATCTGTAATGACGTTTCAACCAAATAGTTAATAAAAATAAATTAGTCGAGTAGCCGGATCGACATTCATCACAAATATTTGCCTCCAAGTAAAAGACTAGGTTCCTATTTAAATAAATAAATAAATAAAATTCTAATAAAAAAGTACTGAACTTGTAATAGTTTGACTTTTCATGAAAACGTACTTAGGAGTAGTCACATAGTCTGAATGATCAAATAATTATTAATGTGTGTGGGCAATTGAAAAGGGTAAATAAATTAACACTTGGATCTGGATTAAGTTGTATATTTAGTTCAAAACCCCTAGACGCAGATTTTGTATGCTAATGATTTGATATAACTTGAAGGATTACGTTTTAAATTAAATTTATTTGATGAAGTTGGAGTCATTGTCTCATTATTGCATTGTGTGTTTTGTGCTTTGTGATTGTTGTTTTATTTGCTTAAGGACAAGCAAACGTTTAAATGTGGAGATGTTGATAAGTGTGAATTGCATCATGCTTTAGAGCTTAGTTTGGTACGTATTTAAGTGTTAATTTAATTATTTAGTATTTATTTAGTCTAGAATTGTGTTAGGTTGTTAATTAATTGTGTTTAAATGTTTTTTATGGGTTAGTCAAGTCTTTAAGCTTAATTATTATATCTTTGAGGTACCGTGATGTATTTGTTAGTATTTCAGGGTCAATATCAAAGAATGAAGAAAGTTTTGAAGACACTTGGGCCGACCATGATCGTGACAGAAGCACTAGAGACAGCCCACGATCGTGGCCAATATACCATGATCGTGACAGAAGCTCAAGACACTATCCACAATTGCCACAATTGTGATAGAAGGGTTAAATGTAGGCCACGATCGTGTCATACAGGGCCACAATCGTGGCCTGCATCAAACAAACACATAAACAAGGAAAAACGTTAAATTTTGAGAGATTTTTTGGACTTTTTTAACCTCGGAAAAACCCTAGGGTTGCTCAGAACACAAAAAGTATTTAAAGAAGTAGACAAAGGAGGAGAAGGGTTTTTGCGAGAAACCCTAGAGAGAGTTCATCGAGAGATTTAGAAAGAAAAGAAGGAAGAGGGACGAGGAGAAGAAGCCTATGTGAAGTACTTTCTAAAACAGGAGGTTTCCCGCCGTTACTGCCTCCGTTATTCATTCCAATCTTGTTTCTAGTTAATTTTTTATTTTATTATTATATAGAATTAGGATAGCCATTGATGATAGGATTGTATAAATATTGAGGATGTCTAAACTCACCTTCGGGCTATTTTATCTTTGATTAATAAAATCTGATTGTTTGTGTTTTTACTGGATTTATTGTGATTTAATTTCTACACTTGCATAATTCGGTGATAAACTGAGAGGGTGAACCGAGTGAAAAATTATTAAATTAGGTTAACAAGAGTTATGTAATTTAATAGAACGAGAATTAAATCAAATCGGTAAATTGTGTGAAGAGAGATCTTGTATAGGTTCCCGATAGTTTTTGGACAACTTCAGATCTAATTAGGATTTTGGATATATTGCTAATCGAGAGATTGCAATTCCCATAATCTAATCAGAGTTTATAAATTAGGGTTAATGGTTACAACTCGAGAGAGAGTAATCAATCCTGGGACCGTCTAGAACCAATAATCCAGTAAGTCATAATCAATTAGGTTAGCATTAAAGATAGATAAAATTTTCCTTTCTCTCAATTGGTAATTCCTTAGGTTGATTCTTGGTTGGGTGTTGCAATTACTATTTTATTAATCTTTTCGTAATTGATTCTTGAAATTAAATGCATGATTGAAATAATTTCTTGCTTTAGTTTAGTTGCATTTTGAATTATTGTGAATTCTCTTTGGCCTTAGATTTTAGGAGTAGATTATCCATCCTCATGAGAACGACACCTTAGGTACTATGCAAAATGAAGAAATAACATATGGACCAAAACACATGCATAATACAAACAAAACGCAGCAGTATGAAGAGAAGTAGAAATGATGACGCAATAGAGAGTAAAATGCAGTATGCGCTTCACGCAGACAACGTCTGCATTATACACATACAAGAGCTACGTTTCACAATGCAGCAACTGGGAGGTTTTTAAGTTGGGTGAACAGTGGAGTAACCTAACAATCTTGATTCGTCACATCACAAACAGAACACAACAGTGACGTGAGGAATATAGAAGAGAGCAGCGTGAAATAGGAGTAGAAGAGAGCGTAGCTAGCTAAGAAAACAGTGAGCAGAGTGTTGTGGCGTGAAAAACAAAAGAGGAGAAGAGTGAACAGTGAGGGTTGTCCAAAACATTTATTCGTCAAATCAGTGAATAGTGAGGATAGTAAACGGTAGCTAGGAGAGAAAAAGGCGTAGTGAAAGGGGTCTTCAGCTGGGGAAATAAGTGTGGGGATTAAAGCATTTTCTTGGGATATACCCATGGAGAGCTAGCTTTCCTGACATCAATTTGGAAGTGACATTGATGTCGAGGACTCGGGTTAAGTCTATTTTTATTATTTTGTTGTTTCTTTCTCTCATTAGAAATTGATTATGTTATCTTGTATCTATTGATTGAGTATTTGAATGATGATGATTTTAATACTCCATTGAATCGTTTGTCATGAAAACCCATTGCTAGAATCGAATGCAATACGTAATTGTTGTATTCCCGATTCATGTGTAGCAACTATTGGTTATGTATCATTAGAGATAACATAACATAGGTTAAATAATTCGAGCTTGTGTGATTATTACATAGATTGGTCTATTTTTTGATTCACAAAGCAGTTGTTTGGATAAACTTAGAGAGCTTATTCTAGGTTTCCTAATAGCTACGGTTAATTAACAAGCGCTTCGTAATTTACTAGGATCCAAGGAAAAATGGGATTAATAGTGCTTGTTGCTAATCTACGACCAATAATTGCTAAGAAAGATAAAAGAACAATAAATCAATGAATTATGCTTAATTAAGGTATAGGCCGAGATTGAACTAAAGAATCAGATCTCCACCGAATTCTCCAATTTTATCATTTTCGCATGTTTTTTTTAATTTTTTTTCATTAGGTTTCTTTTATTTTATTTTCTTATTAAATCCAAAACCCCCCATTACCGAAACATTAATTAATTTCATTTCATAAGCTAACCGAACACTCCCTATGCGATCGATCTAGACTTACCACTGCTACAATAATAGTCTAGTTATTTTATTTTGACTAGCGTTACGGCGCGCATGTCATGAGTACACCTCCAATGGATTTAAGGAATTTTGTAAAGAATAAGGGATACATCATAAGGTTACCTTTCCTTACACTCCTCAACATAACAGAGTTACTGAAAGGAAAAATTACAATATTATGGATATTGCGAAGAGCATGTTGAAGGCTAAGGGAATGCCAAATTTTTTTTAGGGAGAAGTTGTTTCATGTTCTGTTATATTTTGAACAGTTCTCCAACAAAAGGTGTTCCAAATATCATCCCTGCAGAAGCTTGGAGCAGTTTCATGCCCATCGTGAAGCACTTAAAGGTATTTGGTGCTGTTGCATATGCTTATGTTCTAATAAAGACAAGGAGAAATCTAGACAATCAATCTAAAAAAACTATTTTCATCGGCTAAAAGTATAAAGGATACAAGCTATTCAATCCTATTGCAAAGAAAGCAATTGTCAGTTGAGATGTGACTTTTGTTTAAGAAGAAGTTTGGGACCAGAACAAAGATGCTCAACCTCAAAATCGCGATGTTTCTCTTCTTCAAAAAGAACCAGAAATGCCTAATGTAAATAAAGAATTGCCATTAAATTCTCTACAAGAGCAATCTTTGCCTCAATCTCCTGTAGAATTTTGAAGGTCTCATTGTCAGCACCAGTCACCAATCCGTCTACAAGATTATGAGGTAAATTTTGATAATGAAATTGATGATGATGGAGAATTAGCACACTTTGTTTTCTTTACAGATTGTGAACCAGTGACATTGGAAGAAGTAGTTTAAAATCTAAAATGGGTGGTTACCATATGTAAGGAGTTTAGAGCAATGGAGAAAAATGATACATGGATGCTTACTGACCTTTCACTAGGCCAGAAAGCTATTATTGTGAAGTGGATTTTTAAAATCAAAATAAAATCAAATGACGCGGTGAAGAGATACAAGGCAAGATTGGTAGCGAAGGCATTCAAACAACAACCAGGGTATGATTATCAAGAGGTATTTTCTCCTATAGCTCGAATGGAAACTATCAGATTATTGATTTCTTTGGCAGCACAAAAGCGTTAGAAAATTCCACAAATGGATGTCAAATTGGTTTTCGTTAATGGCCCACATGAAGAATAGTTGTTCATCAAGCAACCACTTGGTTTCATAAAACAAGGCAACGAGGATAAAATGTATAGATTGAAGAAGGCTTTGTATGGCCTGAAACAAGCTCCAAAAGTTTAGAAGTGGCGTATCAACTCATTTTTTCTTAAGGTCAACTTTATTAATTATCCCTCCGAGCATGCATTGTATGTGAAGGTCTACAACTCTAGTGATATCTTGATGGTGTGCCTATATATTGACGATTTAATATTTACAAGCAATAATTCCAGCATAGTGGAGGCCTTTAAGAAGGCTATAATTCAAGAGTATGAAATGCGAGATCTTGACTTAATGTAATATTTTCTTGGTATTGAAGTGGTCCAAAGAGATGATGGAATTTTTATCTCTCTAATGAGGTATGTTACTGAAACTTTGAAGAAGTATCAAAATTTTAACTACAATCCTACAAGAACTCCCGTGGAGTTTGGCATAAAATTTACAAAGAAAGGTGAAGGGCATTTTTTTATTCAACTCATTTTAAGCAAATTGTGGGGAGTTTGAGATATACCACTTGTACGAGCTCTTACGGAGTTGGATTGATTAGTAGATTTATGGAGTCTCCTTATCAATCACATATGGAACTTGCTAAGAGGATGTTGAGGTATTTAAAGGGGACACAAATTTTTGGTCTATTTTATTCCTCTACTGATCATTGTGCTCTACTTGGATATTCCAACAGTGATTGGAGTGGAGATTTAGATGAACATAAAAGTACTTCAAGTTATTGCTTCAATTATTGCAAAGCAGCTTGTTCTTGGTCTTGTAAGAAGCAAGCCATTGTTTCACTTTTGACATGTGAAGCAGAATATGTCGCTGCGGCCTCGAACACGTATTAAGCAATTTGTTTAGGCAATTTAATGAGTCAAATTCATGTGTTGGCTGAGAAGAACTTAAAGATATTTGTTGACAATATTTTTACAATCAATCTGGCCAAGAATCCAATTTCTACAATCAATCTGGCCAAGAATCCAATTTCTCATAGAAGAAGCAAGCTTATTGAACTAAGGTTCCATTTCCCAAGAGAGCTAGTTGAAAAAAAGAAGATCGAGTTGAAGTACTGCAAATCTAAGGAGCAGGTAGCTGATATTCTGACTAAGCCATTGAAATATGAAGTTTTTGTCTAAGTTGAGGACTATGCTTGATATGACTACATTGCCTAACAAGGATTAAGGGAGAATGTTGGTGTTAATCCAGATTCTTTAGACAGTTATTTTTTGTTGCTGAAAGAGTCAATTGCTATTTTGTTGATCATATTTCCTATTCTTTAGGTCCATATAATTAGTGGCGGAAGTAGTGGCCTACATGTTGTTAGCGTAGAATTAATGGGACTAAGTTTGTCTATAAACTTAGTCCAATTTCAGTTGTAATTGTTACTTGCAATTTTCATCAGTAAAAGTTTCATTCCTCTCAATTATTTCTACAAATTTCCTTCTTATTTGTTTCTATCAACTTTTGGCTATAATCCCATTTGCCTGAAAAAAAGTTCAGCTCCTACGGTGAGCAAGTTCTTCAATAGATGTTTTATAGGTTGCCTAAAGACACGACTAACACATTCATTGCAAAGAGGAAACTCCTGTTTGTTATTCAACATGTGTGTGATTATCCCAGCCGTCGGATTATTCATCGTTAGACCACCGTCCACAACCATGATCTTTGTCTTCATGTCAACGAACCTAATTTCCACAATGCCAACCACCGTGGGATCAGCCGACTTGGTGAGGCACATGTCACTAATCCTAAAATCGTAGTCATCCATCTCTAAAACATTTGCGAGTGAGAAAACAAACGACCCGCTAGAGGAGAGATTGTAGCACGAAATCAAAACTGACTTCAGCATGCCTTTTAAAGTAGATTCACCAAATGTTTTCTTCAACAGCTTCTCCAGAGGCTTCCTCGGTGACCCGAGAGCTCGCCGAAGAATGCTCGATGGTGGTAGCTTAAATATCTTGCATTCTGTGAGGCTTTAAAGGTTTTGCATGGGAGAAAAAAAAGAAAGGTTGAAGGAGAGAAGAGCATGTGTGGCTGTTAGGAGAGAGAAAGGAGAAAGATGGAAAGAGAAGAGTGAAAGAAAAGAAAGTGAGTTTAGGTTTTTGCATGGAGAAGAGAGAGTAGAGGAGAGAGAGAATACAGGGTGAAGGTGTGAGGGCTTAAGGTTTTGCATAAAGAAAGAAAAGAAACGAAACGAAACGTAGAAGAGAGAGAAGAGAGGAGTGAGGGCAGTAGGGTTTTGCGGTAGAAAACAAAAGAAACGCAGAAGAGAGAGGGAAGATAGAAGAGAGGAGTAGGAGGGTTAATTAAATCGGGTGGGTTTAAAGTAAATATTAATAAAATTTTATATTTTTGTTTTTAAGAAAACAGGTTCCAGTTCCACATTGCCATGCCAGCTTTTACGTGACATGGTGGGCGCTGCAGAAGTAATATTAAAAATTGTCAGGTCATGACATGATAGAAACTAACGACATCATATAATTATTAATTTTTCTGTTATTTTTTAGGTTATATTTAAACATTTTTTAAATGATAGAATTTTATTTATACAAAGTTTAGGGTTATATTTATCGATTAGTGTAAATATTGAGGTCAAAAGTGACCCTATTATCATATTAATAATTAAATAATTTTTTATTTAAAAGAAAAATTAAAAATTAAAAACTAAAACCGAAAACTAAAATATGAAAATTGAAAACTCAAAATTGAAAATTACAAAAAAAAGCCATAATTAAAATCAAACAAACCCTAATTATTATGAGCTGTGAACTGTTTTCTGATGTTGTTTAAGATGATACATCGTCAACGAAGTATACGAAAAGTATTAAAATGTTTCATATTTCCCATGTCCACTGTCAATAAAATCCTATCCAAATATTAGTAAAAAATATGGAACCAAAATATAAACTATTTGTTTCAATGTTTAAAATTGGACTTATGAGGGTTAATATTTGTAAGAACCAATTAATTTTAACTTTCTTCATTACTTAGCATTATCAATTGAAAATATTATTATTATCTTATTATCAGTTTTTTTTTTTTGAAAGAAAGGTAATATAATAGTTAGAGCCACTAGCCACTAGCCAACACTCTACTCTTTATTCATATTTTTCAGATTCATCTTCCACAGTTTTCTTATACTAAATAAGAATTTTTTATTTTATTTTGACCTTTTTTTCTCTTTCTAAATTCACCTTCCACGGTTTTTATTGCCTAACAATTTGGATCGTAGAACGCTCATCTATATAATCAATATATTAATCTAAAACTTGTCTGCTGTTTAGTATAACCACGAAATAAGCAAAATTGGAACGTGACGACAAAAAAGAGAGAGAGATCTTAAACATTCCAAATAAAGTTTTGAATATGATTACTTCTAATCAATAACAAATGTCCGCTTTATAACTAGAAAAAGGACGCGAAAACTTGTGAAGTCTTCTATTAATTTCGGTTAAATCGCCATTGAATATCTATGAATTCCTTCTCCGATTCCATCCGACAAATACGTGGTACGTCTACCTCAACCAAGATGGTGGAGGAATCATGAATGGTGGAACTGGGAAAGTCCATTCTATAAAATTGCGGTCCCACACTACACACTTCTGACCAGGAAAAGTTCTCGCCGAAACACCAAACGATCGACAGGAACTGATGACAAGTGTATAACCTTCCACTCACTTAGCGTACCCTTCTTTACATCCACCTTGCAAATCATAGGCCTTGGACGGCGATCGCAGGGACAAGGACAAGCCACTAAATACAAATCGTCAAGCAGCTTAACGAACTTGGCCATGTAATTCCTGCAATATCCGCTATCGAATCGGAACCTTAACTTGTCAATTTTTAATGAGCCAATATCGACAGTTAGTACCTCACCAAGGAAACCAACGGCGTAGAACTTGTCCTTAAAATAAACGACGTCGTAATAAGTAGGATAATGAGATATCTTCCTCCATGCTTTGTCCTGCCCTCTCCATAAGAACAATGCCCCGGTTTTATCCAATCCCAGAATCGTTAAATTAGTACCATTCACCTCGTCTGACTACTCGAAGAGACAGCAACTTTTGTTATATTGGGAAGATCGACACCACTGCCATCTTCAACAAGGAACTCGACCGTGTAAACCTGACAGATATTGGTAACCGTAAAGTCTGGCAAGTTCAAATCTGAGTTCATCTTAGAAAACAACCAGTTTCCGCACATGTACTTGCGAGATGAAACTGCTTTTCCGGAGTTTTCAAGTTCAACAAACCAGGTTTCGCCGGCTTGCATAGTGCCAGCTATGTCCGTGAGGGCTTCAAAAGCATAAATAGTGGACTGTCTCAGTAAAAAGTAACCACGGTGGTTCTTGTATTCGTATGGGAGCTTGATCAGTGAGTTTTTGGGAGGCTGAAGAGAAGAGATCGCCGACCTCCATGACTGACTGACGTCACGCAACCGTAGGAAGTCGAAAACATTGTCATTGCTCAGGTTATCTGCGACGATGGACAAGAGGTCTGGTCCAAGATGAGACCGCGAAGAGTTGGTGGAATCCGTGAAATAGTTCTGACGAGAAACTAATGTTTAATTATGCAGAAGAAAATATGTAGAAGGTTCATTCTCCCGTCTTTTGCTTATGAAGGACTTCTGCCGTTATAAGGAAATCTATTGATAAGAAGAGGTGGAGTCTAATTAATTGCATGGGTAATTCAATCTTTTAAGTTCTAACAGTATATGTTATGAAGGAAACAGATTCCCACTATAAATCAAGTGGTATCTTTATGTAATCCTTTATTTATATACTATTAATCTTGTGCATCTTTTGT
>JANZXP010109790.1:0-18497 GCA_027576715.1 Erythroxylum flavicans
TATTTGTTTTATGAATTCATTTAATGTCCTTAACAGAAATCCTATTTAGTATCAACATAATTTAGGTTAGATATACATTCATTTGTATAAACGTAAGTGATTTCTTTTGAATTTGGTTGCAGGCGATAGTAGTACCAATATTTATCGTTTTCTTTTATTTGTATTTATTCTTTATATATTTCTATATTTAACTCCTTGTATAATTTTTTCTTACACCATATTTCTTTCATTAATTATCTTGTTTTCTCACTTATTTTTACTATTATTTTATTTTTATCTATCTTATATTATATATAAAAAAGAAAGGAGATATTTAATAAAAATGAATTACAAAAATGTAAAATTAATATAATATAAATAATCTAATTAAGTTAAATAAATAAGTCTTGTATTAATTTTTAAAAATTTCTTAATTGAATTAAAGTTTAAAATATAAAAAACTGACGTTTGATTTTATGTGGGGTGTTACATTTCCATATTGTAAAGAATTGAGGAAAATATATTTGTAGCACTTTAAGTTAATGTTATCTCTCGTACTTTAATTTTTTCACTATTGAACCTTCTAATTCAATTCTTAAACTCTACTAACTATTTGTTTTATGAATTCATTTAATGTCCTTAACAGAAATCCTATTTAGTATCAACATAATTTAGGTTAGATATACAAATGTGTATTTATAATTTAAAAGCCGCATAGGATTTCTATTAAGGATATGAACAAAAACCCTAACATGGAGAGACGAACAAAGTTCAAGGGTTGAGTTAGAAGATTAGTAGTTAGAGGAATAAGAGAGGAAACAATTTCAATTGAATAAATTAAAATATGTCTATCTAAAAGGATCGATGAGATAGAAAGTTTTATAAGTATGTAACATATCAGTATCAATTTCTCACCAATTCTTTTGGAAAAAAATAAAAGAAAAGTTTCTTATTGATTCAATATTGTTTTAAGCTAAAACAAATGAATTTTGATTAGTACAATATTGCATCCATTATGAATAAATGGAAGTTGGTAAGACTATAACACTCATATGTGATGTTTGTAAAACAATGACATCAATAATATAGTGGAAATAAAAAGTAATGATATGCTAATCGATCTTTAGTTAGAAAGATATAAGAATGAATATTTTAAATTAAAAAGGAGTGAACATTTTGAATTTTAGTTATGAATTAAAACTTGAATATAAACTTGGAATGAGTTTTGACAAAGGTATCAAAATTTTAATGAAAGGAAGAATGTTACATCTCAAAAGAGACAAGTGCCAAATTTAATATCATGAAAATGATAAGATTAAGAAAGAATAGCCTATAAACATATGATTCATCAAATCCTAATTACTTCTTTTTAAGTGAGTAACGTAAAAATTCTAAAGTATGATTATTATTTGACAAATTTAAATTTAAAATATCATATTTGAATAATCAAATGTAATTGTAATTTTAAAGCCTAATTGAAATTTTAACTGCGTAAAAATACTTATTCACTCTTTAAGAATGTTGTCTCTTTTTTCCTTTTTGTCCCTCTTTCTCTTTTACCTCTTTCTTATTCACTTATTCTCTTTCTCTTTCGTTAATCCAAAATTTGAAATTTTACTTCTTAGAATAGATATTTAGATTTCTTAAAATTTTGTGTGTTTATCTCCATAAAGCATATTAAGTTAAAAAGACATCTGTCAAAATTTTAGTATAATTAATTTTAAAAATATATCTACATCTCCTTTTCATAAAATAAATAAGGGTAATCATAAGTTTTTCCATAAAATATATTTTATTTTTGTTCTCTTTATCTTTTTTATTTTATCAATTAACTTATGTCTTTTTATTTGGTATTGAACTACTATATAATTGGTTTCTTCATCTTCTAGTTGGCCTTTTTAGTAGCATTAATATCAAAATTGGAATTGTATAAGTTATTTATGATATCTTACAAACATTATTAACTTGTGATCATAACCACTATTTTGAAAACTACATTTATAATTTCACCCTTGTAAGTTAATTAGGACAGACACACTGTTTTCATTTCTTCGCTTAATTTTGTTAATTATATAAGAAAATGGATTTTAAACAATATATTAATTTAGTAAGATCAAGTTATATAGTTTTACAAACTATTATCAACTTTATTGTAGCTATATTACATTTCATTGTTTTCAGTATGATGTAGACCAAATTTAAGGTAAGCTTCTCAGAATGCTCAAGTTTGTTGGCATTCATAAATAAATAATGATAATGTTGAGTTTGTTTCTAAAATAGATAATCTGAAGCTTAAGTCAATGTGAGCAAATGGTAATAGTATATAGAGATAATTCTTAAGTGAGTTTATGATCGCAATCATATGTACTTACCTTAGGGTATCTTCTTTTTATAAGGCCAAATTCTTTTCTTTCTTTTTGTGAAATAGAGAGTAATAGGGATTTCAAGATTAGTTCACGTAATAAGGTAAGTCTTAAAGGCTAAATGAAGTTATCTCGATTGTGTCAAACTACATAAATAACAAAACTGAGTCTTTGAGGTCTGTTGAAACACATTAACCTTCCCCATAAAAATTTAGGCCTCTTTTTAGGATATCTTATAAATATAAGTTAACCATGTTTATGAAGAGACTGTGCTTTAGAATCCCTTCTCTAAACTCCCTTCTTAGGGACTTTGATAAGAATTTTGAGTCAATCACAAATTTAAATGATCATAAGAAAAGAGTTTGAGAAGACAAAGGAGAAATTTAACACCTTTGATTATATAAGACTTAGGTATCCTAATAAAGAAGAGCATATTTATTACTCTAAGTTTAGTGATCAGGATTTTTATTTTAATGCCTTCAAATTTAGACCTTGATTTCTATTTCATTTAGCCATCTTACAAAACTGTGACACACCTAAACCAACTACACTAACTGGCATGAAGCCTACTAGTGTCCCCTAATTTTGAACTTTTTAATTTCACACACTAGTAAACTTATAAGGACTTAGAATGGATACTACAACTTAAGTTTCAAGAGTGAATGTTGATTGTTTATAATTTTTAAAAGGTTGCACAAATGGAACGAAAAAATAATTTTCCTATTGAACGAGACAAGCTTATAGGTCTTTAGGATTTTATAGAGGGGATTGGACAAAAGGTTCACTTATTAGGATAGAAATACGACAAACCAAATTTTTCTATCAAAAATAACAAACTCAACTTACCACTTTCCTTCTTAAAAGACACTCCAAAGCAAGGTTAAACACCACAGGAGTATCTAATAAGTGCTAAATAGACTATGTTTCTAATATGATTTTGAGAGTATTTTGCTTGTGCTTAGATAATTGTTCTATAATTTTGTAATCAGTGTGGTTTATTTTTTTTACAAACCTTATTTTATCTTCCTAATGAAGAAGGAATAAGTTGGAGCTAAGTTGGAGAAGTTTTAGCATAAATTTTAACGAACACGCTTTGAACATAAGATAGTCCTATCTTATACCTTGTGTAGGCTATTGGTCCATTTTACTTCAAGAAGTTTCCATACGAATAACATGATATATATAGAGACCTATGTTTCCAAAATAAAACCTAATATGAATGATTTAGGAGTTACTAAGCCAAGATGTATGTATTATGGATCAGTTTTGTGGACTTATATTAATAGTGATTTTCATGTAAATTAGTGTTTTCTACAGTTATAAAGAATATATAGGCCAAATAAGCATGTCTTAGGAGACAGTTGGTTCACACGGAAGAATGGTAATAAAAATGAGAATGAATATAGTGAAGAATGGGAATGAATAATTATAATGGTTGGTTAAAAGGAAGGAATGATTACCATTACTATTAATAGTGGTTGGTTTGTAAAATATATTAAGAAATAAAATTTTATTTTTAATTAATTATAATGCAATTAATTAATTAATATTAATTTTTTAATTCATTATATTATAATTAATTATATTATAATTAATTATATTGTAATTAATTAATTAATTACAATAATTTAATTAATGAATAAATTATATTTTAATTAATTATATTGTAATTGATTAATTATAATATAATTAATTAATTAATTACAATTATTTATTTATTTATTTATTTGATTACAATTAATTATATTATTTTAATTAATTATATTTTAGTTAATGAGTTTGAGAAGGGGTTAATTATTTAATTTCTCAAACTATAAATATATCAAGTAATGATTTTCATTCCCCTTAATTGTAAAGAGTATGGACCAATATCCAAAAAGGAGGAATAAAATTACTATTCATTCAATCATAATTCCTTATCAAGCATGTGATTTTCATTCCTTACCCATACCTTCCTTCTCATACCCATTAACCAAGCACACCTTTAGACCTATAATAGGCAAGACACTTTGAAATATTTAGGTTTTTGTAAGAATAAAAAATATTTTATGAATTGAAAGGAAGAAATTAAGAGAACAATTATAAAGAGTCAAATTAGAGTGCTTTTAGAAAAATGAGTAATTTTAGAGAAAAAGATGGGAACTCCATCAAAATGCTACTAAAGAATTGTAATATTTCAAGATCCATTAAAATGAATTCTTTTATTTAATATTTTTTAAATTACTATTGGTTTTCTTATGCTTAGTATGAATTAAATTGGCATTGATCTAAATGGTATTATCCTTAAAATTATTATTATAGATTGATTCTTTAATTTAATGAATGACCTAGGTATTATTGCTTGTTATTTATGATTACTTATTGTGATTGAATCGAGATATGCTAACATTTTGATTCAATTTCATATTTTATATATGAAGGATAGAGAAATCATGTACGAATAGACCATGACTTGAATAATAATAGTTTTATCAATCCTATAGATAGGATTATGTGAATATTCTAGTTAGAATCAAATTTGTCAAGGAAATTAATAGAGTAAGTTAATATATTAATAGGGGTTTTCATTAGAAAGAGATTTCAATAATCACCTTAAAGATATGGGTTGTATTTCTTAATAAAGGATATGATTGTAAGTTTGAATTTTTTTTACCAATATGAGAAATTAAGGTTAATCATCAAATCAACAAAAATTTAGGCATAAAAAGTTTCTAAAAAGATTCTTTATCTGGATCTTGATTATTAATTGATTTTTCATTCTTATTCATTACTTTAGTTTATTATTTTAGGTAAATTATTTTATTTTTGTTATTCTTTTCCTTTAAATCAATCATTAATTTTTTAGAATAGATAATACAAGGACGATTAATACTAGTACTTATAGTCCTCATGGGATTGACACTCATACTCACCTAGACTGTGCTAGAAGATGATTTCGTGTAATCGCAAGGATTTCAATCAAGATGAGTTAGTTTAAATTCCTGAAAAATACTTTAAGTAGGTCATGTGGAAGGCATTCTACCTAATAAGGAAGATACTTTATATCTTGCTTAGACAAAACACTTCCTTATTGATTAGCTTGATTTCAAGTTTAGCTTTCTAACTTCACTTATTTTTCTAGTCATTATCTTTTGTTGATTGATGGTAGTATATGAGATCTATAATTTATGAAGTTATTTAAAAAATTTCTTCCAAATTTTTTTATTGGTCTTCTTTATACCCAACAATAGCGAGAGGAAAAGTAAAAAAGGTGGGAAGTCCTCATTCTTTAACTTGAGAAAAGGACTTGAGGTTGAATAATGGGATACACGACTTGACTTTAAAGCAGGAGGTTGAGATGGTATCAATGGAATTAACAGAATTCATATGCCTTTTAGAGGGAGGACTGTTCATAGTAAGCTCCTTATCTTAGATGGGGTATGGATAAGTGCCTTCTTTCACTTTTTTCATACCATAAAAATATGATAGATGCACTTGCCTAGTGATCTCTAACTTAGTTTTTATGTGATACATACATCATATCAATATCTTCCAAAGATGAGAATACTTATATGCTTTTTTTTCTTATTTTATTTTTCTTGTTGTTGCTTAAATTTCTCGTTGTTTCTCTAGGTTTTATGAAAATTATGAACGTAAATAAGATACTCATAGGGACAAAAGACAACTAAGGAGGAAGACATGCTTGGCTTATTATTGAGGAACAAAAAAGAAATAGAAAGTGACCATCAGTTATAAGACCACCTTCATTGAGCCCACAATCCTAGTAACTTCCACCTCATTGTCCCTATCATCTCTAAACTAATTCCATCTAGTCATGAAAAATATTATTGCTCTCCAGCCTTACAAGCCGATTGAGGAGGAAGATCACTTATTTCCTTAATTAAAATTTAAGAAATTCAAAATTATCACTCGTACTCACCTAGACTGTGCTAGATCACTTACTTCTTTTAGGCTTGGGGATTTTCATCCCGTAGTTTTTACTTTCTGCTAAGGAGCTAAATAGGGTTCTCTTAGAGCAATGGCTTCCTAGCCTAAAAGTTCTATTTTTATGCTAAGAGAATTCTCAACTTGCAGGTTTTTATTTTTAAGCTTAATTCGACTTAAATCAATTATTAAAGCCTATGTATTATAGAAAAGGATATGCATTGTTTTAACTTCTATCAAATGGAAATATTTTCTTAAAAAGAATATGGCATGATCCTAAACAATTTAGAGAAAGCATTCCATGAGAATTTTTCTTTTTAAAAAAATCTAATTTTTTAAGATCAAGTCACTACTTTAGAATTTTCAGTATCCTACCTTCGACAAAATTTACTACCTAACATGCTTCACTTTTTATACTTGCGTTATCCCCACGTTCTTTGTTTCAATTCAATTCTAAATGAAATTGATTATCATTTCCCAGTGGATTATAAGCTTGCAACTTTAAACTTAGGTAATTGTAATTCTATAGGAATTAAGGATTCTACTTTCAATGTGAAGTTGGAGGCGTTTCTTTAATAGGCGTTCTTAAGATTATATAATATTCTAATAATATGTTATATATCTCTTCAGCCCAAACATCTTTATCATCTTCAATCATAGCCTTGAATCCTTACATTATGGATTTGTTTGTAACCTCAGCTAATCTATTGGCCTGTGCGTGTGAAACAATTTTTTGCAAAATTCTTTGACTACTTTGCTATTAAATTGGGTGCGTCATCTAGCATAATTACTAAAGGGAATCCAAACATGTATATGATATGTTTCTTCGAGAAGCTTTCTGCTATTTCTTATATTGGTCAATGGTTTAGTTTCTATGCACTTTGTGCAATAGTCAACCACAACTAGGAAGAATTTTATTGTCTTATAAAATCTAAGGACATCCATTCTTCATTGAGCAAAAAGTGTCACGCTAGATATTGTAGTATAATCGATGACAAGTAAATGATGCATATTGGAATATCTTTGACAATTGTTGCATCTTTTGGCAAATTTTTTAGCACCCTTTTGAATTATGGTCTAAAAATACCCATGCCCTAAGATCCTATGTACGAAGAATGATCATGTTTGATTGACTCCTTATAGTCTGTATATTTCCATAAAAGCATATTATACTTGAACTTTTAGAATGCTTCTAAGGTATAACATAATAAAGGATCTTCTAAATAGTTAGAAATTTATAAATATATATCTTTTTAGTCTACGCCAAGAGATTTCTTAACTTTTTTTGATCATCCAGCAATTTCCCTTCTTGGAATTAATTTTTATTGGATATGTCTAACCTACTTCAGTTTCCTCAATGATATGTACCTAATGTTGAGATTTGTTTTTTCTCTATAATTGTTAGGAGTATATAGTTGTAAATATATTCTTAAGCTTCTTATATTTTAGTTATAGGATTGTAACTAACTTGTTTTAAAAATTCTTCCCTTATTATACATTATGACTAATACATTTCAGAGAAATGAAATAATAAAAGTATTTCTTTATTCTTCTTCTCATCTTTCAAATTGGTATCAAAGCTTACAAAGCCTTTACAAATGAGTGAAAAATAAAGTGAATCTTCTGGATCAAAATATATTCCTATTGTTGTTCAATCTGAAGGAGCTTTTAATGCAGGCATCATTCTTTCATAATCAAATTATGATATTTGGAAATAATTTATGGAGATGCATATTGCGTAAAGGGGAAAACTCTCTTATATCTGTAGCAAAACAAAGCCACCTACAAAATCCAAAGATGGGTATGAGTAGTGGTATACTGAAAATCAAAAAGTTAAAAGATGATTATTCATGTCTATGAGTCTAGTGATAATGAAGCGATACTTACGATTACACAAAGCTCATTAAATATGGATTGAAATAGTGAAAGGTTTCTATGATGGAAATGATGAATTGCAATTTTTTCCCTAAACCAAAAGGTGTTCATTACAAAACAAAGTGGAAGACCTCTCTCTAAATACAATGGAGAGTTAATTGAAGCCTTTCAAGAATTGGATCACCGGGATAAAATTGTCAAGAAGGATCCTGATGATGTTGAAGCATCCTGAAAGTCAATTAAACGACTAAAGGTGCATATATTTCTAATAGGTTTGATGATTTTTTTTTAAATAGGTTCGTGGACAATTGTTGATGTCTAAGGAAGGAATCAATTCTAACTATGGAACAATATTATGCATTGATTCAGCGAGCTACAGTACGTCATGAAACATTGAAAAATAATATAGAAACCTTGAAGCTATTGTTATGATAGCTGGAAACAAATCAAAGATAGTCGCTAGTGCTGAAAATTCTACATACAAATGCACTCATTACAACCAAAATACTCATATTAGAGATCATTTTTATAAACTTATAGGATATCAATATTGGTGGGACCATAATCAAGCACGCTGAAAAAAGAATTCCAAGAAAACTCCAACTATTATTTTTACTGAGGCCAAAACCAATGATGATGCTATTGAGAAGATTTTAACATTAGTAGTAGCTATAGTAATAGAGGAAAACTTCTAATGTTTCTGCACCTATTTTTAGTAGTACATAGATAATTGATTATGGTGCTACAAATCATATGACCTTTGATTCTATACAGGTTACTGAACTCAAAAAGTCCTCACAAAAAATTGTTTGTATTACCAATGATGATGAAGCCACAAATCTTAGCGAAAGGTCTTTGAATCTTAGTAATTCTCTAAATTTGGATTATGTTTTGGTTGCTCCATCTTTGGATTATAACCTCTCGTCTTTTTCTCAAATTAAAGTAGCTTTATCTTATATTGTAATTTTTTAGCCTAACTTTGATCTCTTTAAGAACATCTAAACAAAGCAGATCATTGTTTATCGTACTAGGCTAGGGAAATTTTATTATCTAGACCTAACTTCATAGATTTTAGACAAATTGCATCAATTTTTTATCGTGGATGACTCTAAGGTATAGAAAAATAAAGCTAAACTCTGATTGTGGCATCAACATTTGGGGCATGCATCCTTTGGGTACCTTAAAAAATTATTTCCTAGTTTTTAAAAAAATGATGTCTCTAGTTTCAATCGTAACGTTTTTGAACTTGCAAAATGTTATCAAAATTCATTCCATCAGTGTTAAATAAAACTCACTTTCCCTTTATAGTTGTTCAGCCTGATGTATGGGGTCCATCCAAAATTCCAACTTTAGCTGGGTCTCATTGGTTGAGCACTTTTATTAATGATTGTATGAGGATAATTTGGTTATGATTAATGAAATCTAAGATTGAAGTGAATTTATTGTTCAAAAAATTCCATACAAGAATTCTAACTCAATATAATGCACAAGTTCAAGCTCTTCACAGTGATAATGGTGGAGAATATCAAAACTTAGAATTGAAACATTATTTGGAAGCATAAGGCATTATTAATCAAACTACTTATGTAGATACACCCCAATAGAGTAAGGTAGTTAAAAGGAAAAATCCATATTTGTTAGAAGTTGTTTGTGCCTCATTAATTCAAGCTCATACATTATTAACCTATTGAGGAGAAGCTCTTTCTTTCATTGTGTTTTTGATTAATTGAACTCCCTCTTGCTTTGTTAAATTTCAAACACCATTTCAAGTCCTCACTAGTGATGTAGATGCTTCACCAATACCAAATTTTCCTCCTTATGTTTTTAGATTTGTAGCATTTGTGTATATCCATAAGAATCAACATAATAAGCTAACTCTATGAGCCCTATGGTATGCTTTTTTAGGTATGAGATAAACCAAAAGGGGTACTCGTGTTATCATCCTCTAACTAAATGTATGTTCATCATAATAGATGTAGTATTTCAAGAAGACACAATGTATATCTTTAAGTCTAAACTTTAGGGGGGTATTAGAAGAAAATTAGACACTTGATTATGAACTTCAAAGAGAGTGTAAAGGTGATGGTCATTTTTCAACTGGTAATGATGTTAGTGATGGTACTAATAATTAGTTAGAATATGAAGAGGAGCAGTAAGGGGCTGTTGAACCATAGGATGATAAATAAGAAGGGACTACTGAAGAGGAGGATGTTGGTCTATCAAGTGTAGAAATTGATATTCTCACTAATATATCACACCAATCTAAGGATGTTCCCATCCCTAACCTTGAGCCACCAAGAAAATAACTACCATAGCATCTTACTAGAGGCATTCGTAAGCCTACATATGATCATAAAATTTAAAGTAGATTTAAATATCCCATGAGTCATTATGTGTCAAATAATAGTCTTTCGAAATCAAATAAGTCATTTGTAAATCAATTATCTATTGTAATTATTCCTTATAGTGTGCAGGAAACTCTAAATGATCTAAGATATAGAGCTGCAATGAATAAGGAAATGAACTCTTTATAAAAGAATAAAACTTGGAAGATTATTGAATGTCCACCAAGATAGAAGCCACTTGGATGCTGATCGTTTTACACTGTGAAGTATAATGTAAATGGAACAGTTGAAAGGTTCAAAGCAAGATTGGTGGTAAAAGGGTATACCCAAACCTATGGGATTAATTTCACATAGACATTTGCTCTTATAACTAAAATCAATAATATTAAGAGTATTGATGTCCATAACTGTAAACCTGGATTGGCCTTTGTAAAAATTTGATGTAAAGAATGCTTTTTTGTATGGTGACTTGTTTGAAGAAATTTATATAAAGCTTCCACCATATTATATGGCAGCAAAAAGTTAGAGTAAAAGGGTTTGTGGATTAAAGAAATCATTGTATGGGCTACAGCAATCTCAAAGAGCATGGTTTAGAAGGTTCATAAGGTCTATAATAGATAACTTATAGATATCTTCAAATCAAATTTGACCACACTTTATTCTTAGAAAGAAGGTAAGGTAAAATCACTGCTTTTATTATATATGTGGATGACATGGCAGTGATAGAAGACGATTCCAAAGAGAGGAAGGCACTATAAGAATACTTTTCTACAAAATTTGAAATGAAAGATCTTAGTTGCTTGAAATAGTTTCTTAGGATTGAAGTTTCTATATCAAAGAAAGGAAATTTTCTATCCTAAAGAAAATATGCATTATACTAATTACAGGAAACTGGTATGTTAGTATGTCAATCAGTTGATATACTAGTTAAGGAAGGCTTGAAGCTATATGAAGAAGTAGACTAAATACTAGTTGATAAAGGAAGATAATGAAAGCTTGTAGGAAGGCTAATATATTTGGCTCACACTAAACCTTACCTCACTTATGCTTTGAGTATTTTTATTCCATTTATACATAATACTGAAGAACAACATATGAGGATAGTTATGAGAATTTTAAGGTATCTGAAATATGCTCCTGGTAAAGGAATTTTGTTTACCAAAAATATAGATGTGTGAAGTATATATATGTATATAGATCCTGATTCGGCTAGATCAATAGAAGATAAGTGATCGATTTCTGGTTACGTCACATTTGTAGGTCCTACCCTAGTCACATGGAGAAGTAAAAAATAAAGTGTGGTCATTCACTTAAGTGTGGAAGCTAAATTTAGAGGTTTGACACTTGGCCTCTTTGGAACTTTATAGCTCAGACTACTTTTATAAGATTTAGGCTATCTATAGAAGAAACCAATTAATCTATATTGTGAAAACAAAGCTACTTGTGATATAGCTCACAATCTTATCCAATATAATTGAACAAAGCATGTTGAGGTTCACAGGTTCTTTATTAAGGAGAAGTTGGATGGAAAATTTATGGAGTTGCCTAAGATTCAGCCTGAGGATCAATTAGCTGATATTCTTACCAAAACAGTTTCAAATCTTTAAAGTTTCTTAGTAGTTGGGTATACATGATATCTATGCACTAACTTGAGGGAGAATGTTGAGATTTTTTTCCATAATTATCGGGATTGTACAACTATAGATATATTATTAGGCTCCTAATATCTAGCTATGAGATTGTATTAGGTTTGTTTCAAAAATTCTTCCCTTATTTTACATTATGACTAGTACATTTCAGAGAAATTAAATAATAGAAGCATTTCTTTCTTCTTTATGTCATCTTTCAATTTCTAATTTATATGAGTGGAAATTGGATCCATCTTTTCATTATAAAAGTTCCTAATATTATGACACCTTTATTTGCTCTTATATATACTAACTTTATGGTTACCTTATCTCTTTAGATGTTTTAAATTATTGTCAAACTATATATTGTATAATTATTCTTATTAGACCTTTTAAATATATTACTGTAGTACTATCTCCAGTGGCCCCATCTACATATTTTATCCTTTTAATTATTCCTTATTGATGGTTTCCTCTTTCCTTGTAAAGGATATCAATGTTTCAAGTACAATATATGATACGGCTCAAGATTTTAAATAATTTCTTGGGACTTACCTAATGTCAAACTCTCTAAGCTTAATGATCACTTCATAAGTCTTCCATATGCATCTTATTTATAAATTACTTACCTTAGTGTGTTATTTATGCAAATATTAATGATGTGTGCTAGAAAATAGGAACTCAATTTTCTCACTAATGATTCTTCTCTTTCATAATATATTAGCCTTTGACTATACCCTTCCTCCCTAATTAAGATGGAGCTAATAATTTCATTATAAATAACTATGCAGATGTACAATGATTCCCTTAATATTGGGATCGATAGTAGTTATGAACTTTTTAGATAATCTTTTAATAATTTAAAGTCTTTCTAGCACACTTTGTTCTATTTTGACTTTCATAGTATCTTGAAAAAAGCAGGTATTAATTAAATGATGTTGATAAGCATTATACTCTCATTGTTAGCCTTTATACTTCATTTAGGGCTTTTAAACCTAAATCTTTAAAGCACATTTTAGGACTTTTAAAGCTTGTTCTAACTCATTCTGTAGCTTTTTGGAGTTTTCAAAAAATTTGAAAAATTTTCGGTCGAGTCCAGAACTATCTCTAGTTTATCCGTGATCTTCGTTATAATCTCAATAATACATTTTAAATGCTTAAATTACTCTAGCACACTATAAATAGAGCATACTCTATAAAATACATGTACAACTCATCACATAGTATAATAATCGAACTAGGATATTACATGTAGCCCCTCTAATTGTCCATTTTTACATTGATCTATTAACCATGTTAGTAAAATGTTATTAGAGACAATCTTTAATTTACTTATCTGATTTTAAAGGCTTAGACACTTAATTTAAAACTTTAGAAGGTTAGATACTAAAATAAAAATATATAAAAAGGTTTAGATCTTTGGAATTTATTATCCCAAAAATAAATTCCTAAAGTGTATGCAAATAGATGTGGAAAGAATTGATAATCCCTTTAGATAGATTAACAAAAGATTAATTTAAGAAGGAAAGTAAAAGTAAGATTAAAAAAATGAAATCGCTAAGTCCACTAATTTAAATAGGCTAAAGTTTTCAATAAACTTTGATTTAAAATCAAATTTATAATCACTCGAAGAGAGATCTTGTGTGAGAAATTTATTAGCTATTAGATAATTATAAATCTAATTGAAAATGTTAGGGAAATTTTTGTGAATTGAGAGGTTGCAAATCTAAAATTTTCAAATTCAATTAGGATTAATTGATTAGGTCTTAAGAGAGAGTAATCAATACCTTAAAAAATCTAGGATCAAACACATAATTAGATCAACAATAGTTAAGGAAACAAAATAAAGAAAGAATAAGTCATAAGTTTTTAATCTTGATAAAAACCCTAAATTAATTGGTAGCTCAGATCTTATTTGCATATTTGCATTGTTTTATTATTTGTTATTTACTTTTATAAAAATAAATTTCTATTACCTTAGACAAAGTTAGGTTAAAATTTGTTCTTGCATAATCTTAATAGGAATGATAACCTTATATACTACAAGATACAATCCGTATACTGGCGGTGTATTGAGGGTTTTATTAACTATAAAACTTGTTCAGCACCTACCTCATTTCTTCTTAGTCAATCACTCTCATGAAAGGTTACTAATGATGCTTAATAATTTAATTGAATGTAATTATAAATGTATCAAAAAATGTCATAAACTACAAGAATATGTATCAAATCCTAATTAATATGCATATTTATCCTAAAGACGCTTAAAACACAAACTTCACAAGCTAATGTGTCTTTATAATTTAAATGACCATGTTCGAAAGTAAACTAATTCCGTTCAATTCATGCCATAGACACATTCACGGAATGCACACATCATGAAACCAAATGTTCACACAATGCCAACCTACTCAAAATTTAACCTAATGGAAATGAACTAACAAAATTCAAATGCAAAATGCATACACAAATGATATGCAAGTAGATATAAGTCCTCACACTTGAACAACATGTTGTCCTCAATATGGAAACAAAAACAATAAAAATAAAAATAAAAATAAATAAAAATAAACAAAAAGCAAGAGCAAGAATACTTATGGTGATTAGGTGGTGACGGTGTAGGAGATGGAACTTGGACCCCTTGGATAGCAAAACATTTTAACAATTTCTTTGTCTGATATCACCGATAGTGGATTACCTACTTCAGTTGTGCCTTCGTGATGTCCAAACGACCCTTTAGGTGCTTATTATTCTCTTCCAATTTATCGAGCACCGTCTCGTAGCCTTCTTCTTCCTCTTCAAATTCTTCACTAAATGAGACCTGTTGGTGCTATTGTGAAGGTGTGAAGGTGTAGAACTAGAACTCGCTTGTCTTGTCCTATCTTGTGTTTAACTTTTGATTTAGAACCAATATCTAAAAGTTCCATACCATAACACTCTAAGATCTCAATTCGTGTGTGTTATTTGAGTGCTCAGGAAAAACACGGGTTAGTTCATTAACATTAACACCGTACAATTGAGCTAGCAGTTACAAGAAAACCAATACCTAAATAACTACTCTTCTTACTTAGCAAGGTAATTATAGCTTAAAACATATGGGTGGATTTGTAGACTTGAACCTTATTATCCATGCACCAATGTATAAATAAATCTTTCTTCGAGTACTTGTTACTTTGTCTTTTAGCAAAAACAGTATAACACATAAATTTATATGGTAATAAGTGCTCAGGATTCTTAATAACATTATTAGGTACAATGTGTGGATTAAACACATTTAACCCCATTAATTGTTTCCAATATTTCTTAGTATGAAAATTTTTGTGTTTTTCAATAATTTTTTATTTTAGAAAACCAAATATTTCTTCCATGATATCTTAATCCAAATCATAAGGTTTTTCTTACAATCGAAACCAAAAATTATCTAGCTTGCCCGACTCATAGTGTAAAGTAGTGCAAAATTAAAGGTTTAATTCTTCAAACAAAATATAATCACAATGTATAAATTTATCCTATTGAATACTAGCACTCAAGCCTCAACCTTTTCTTTCAAATTTAAATCTTCTAAAATTGAAAAATCAAGATATCGAGTGCAATAATTATTTTAAAACAAAGGTTTTGAGATTTCTTACCTTCTTCTTAAGAAAAGATCAAAAAAGAGCTCCAAAATTCTTTATTAAATCACATGCACCATTACCCGATACCTTCATTTTTCCTTTTGGATTTGAGCTTTTTGTAATTTGTTTGACTCTTGGCGCTATTCTGGAGCGAAAAACATGTGAAAAAACCTAGAAACCACAAAAAATACATTAGAGAACCAAAATCATAATAGAGAGAAAGTGTAAGAAAAATCTTGCAAAACCCACTAAAAAGATGTGTTTTAGGGTGGGAATCGCTAGATTTGTAAGGAAATAATGTTAATCTAAAAGAAGATAAAAGAAAAGGGTGAAATCCAATTGAAATTTAAGAGAGATTTGAGAGAGAACAAAAAGTTAGGGAGGTGGGCCGCTAGTGTAAAAAAAGAAGATGAGAGATAGAAGAAGAGAAAAAGACTATCTATAGGGGTTTGGGTTGGCAGAAGTTTAAAGGTTTCTTGCACGAGCGTGACAAAGGTTTACTCCCATATAGCCAGTCATGTGCATCTTCCTACTCTATAAGTTTAGATGTGGCAATAGGGCCTAGGCCTGGCTTGTCCTAGGTCAACCGGCCAAGCTTGGGTTGGTTGGGCCTCGAGTCGAGCCTCGGACCCAATTTTTTAAAACATTAGGGTCTTTAACTAGGCTTGGACTACCTAGGTCCGACATGTATTAGCAAAATGACATCATTTGTGGCCCAAAGCCCAATCAACCCCCTGGCAGCAGACCAACAAGCTTGACTCAATCTGGGAAAAAAGACGTCGTTTTAACATTTAAATTAAAAAATAATTCAAGCTGGGGCCTACTGCTTGAGGCCGGGCTGAGCCCATTACCATCCCCATTCAAGTCCTTCCTCATCTTTTCTACAATTTTTCCTTTTTCCACTAACAAATACATCTAAGAACCCTTAAAATGTAATATTAATATCAAATCCTTATTCTAAAACAATGAAACAATTAAAACATATTTAAAAAATTGATTATTATCTAAGAAAATACTTTAAAACACACTTAAATATCTAAAAAATATACTAAGTTTTATACCTATCAGTCACAAATGATTCTCCTATCTTTTACAAGTCAAATGATCGTTTTTTCTTTTTTCTTAGTGAAATGAGATATGTTGATTGTGTCTCGTGTGTGTGATTATGGGGCTATGATGCTCCGCCAGATTTTGTTTCTTATGAAGTTTGGGGTGACAGCTATGGCACTTCTAAGTTTGTCCAGTTTGATCCCTGCGTTATGCTATAAGTGGATAAAGGCAACAGTGCACCGAACAATTTACAGAAATAAGAGCTTTGTTTTGTTCTTCACTTATTAATTGGGAAAAGGCTGTAAAAATAAAAGAAACTCTGAGAAACCATTGCAGGAGTACAACTACATATCCTAATAGTTACAGACTAAAAGAAGCAATGCCTTTAATCAAGAGAAGTTTTGGACCAGAGGGTGATCATTCTAACCTTGGCTAAACAATTCTTCCTAATATAAAATGACCAACATTGCGTAAATTCAAAGAGTAAATCGACATTCTGAAAGAAAATAACGCACCAGGGGACAGAGTTGGGTATATGAAACGGTGCTCTCTCTCAACTTACATTAGAAAATGGAGTGAAAAGGTAGTATTTGTTTGTCTACTTAAAGCAAAGTCATTTTCTCCTCATTCAACCAGGTGGAATATACTTACTATACAAAGGAATTTGAACTCCATGTTGATGCAACTATCACTCGATGTGTACCTTAAATCGCCTATGAACATGTAATGAAACATCATCAAGAAATGCATACTTAAAACAACTTTTTAATGGAACTCGTTATTATTCCAAATGTTTACGGCTTCCCTAGAAATAACAAAATTCACAATTAGTCCATCACACCAGAATTTACTCCAGAATATCGCTTTAGATCTGTTTTTCTTTACAGATATGGTTCTGAACTTGTTGTCGTCAATGTACAATATAATTAAAAAAGTCGAGAAAGAGATGCTTTGTCTGGTTAAAGCTAATGTTAAAACTGTTAATTCCATTTCCATGTATACACACCAGAAAATTTGCTTCATAAACCATGAATCTGCGTTCATCTGTGTCCAAAAGTTCATATTCTCTTTCCCATGCTTGAACAATTTCAAATTCTAAGCCCCTTGGAGAAAGATCTCTTAAGTTGCACTTTCTCATTAAGGCCTGACATTATAATTCTCGATTGAACTTCTCAAGGATGCTTAACATATAACATCAATCAAGATAGAGCTCATCCAAATGAGGAAGCAGAATTCCAGCCAAAAACTTATCAAGCCTTTTAGTTGAAATGGATTCAAACTCTACTTAGTTAAGTAATTCTTCAATCAATTTAAAATTCTCTATACAATATTTTCAGGTAAAAGAGATCATAAAATACAATATATCATTTTTATCTCAAATATTAATGAATTATAAAAAAACAATATATCATTTTTATCTCAAATATTAATGAATATTTTTATAATGACATGTACTTTTGTAATTGATCTCAAAAATAAATAAGACTTCAAATAATACAACTTAAAAACATATCATTTTTCATCTCATAAACAAGCAACAGAGAACATGGAATACTAAGAAATCAAGGATATTGTTGTAGCATCCGGACTTGGGCCAGATCGCTACTGTGCAGGGCCTCGGACCCCTACCGCCCATCACACCAAGGTATTGTCCTCTTTGGTCAAGGGTGAGTCCACGACTCGAACCCAAGACCTCAAGGTTTTGTTGCACTTTAAGTG
>JANZXP010109836.1:0-18493 GCA_027576715.1 Erythroxylum flavicans
CCATTATCTTAGGTTATGTGTCGGAATGACCCACGGGCGTTCCGGTATGTACTCTAGGGTAATGGGGGGTTACATCAATTCTCCTAAAAATCATTAAATAATTAACCTTTTATTATGTAATTATATTATTGGTTATTGGACCATGAAAATCCCTATCTTATGTTAATAACACTCTCGAGACTACTAATAACTAATGTATCAATTGATTAACACAAATCTTTCTAGTTAAAACCCATAGGATTGTATTATTGATTTATGAATTCCACGATTATATTTGACCCTAATCCAGATGATTTATGTCAGTCTATCTCTAGATTTGCATGCAACTCCTTTCAATTATGGTAAATCTATTTATACAAGAGGATTTCCCTAATCTCAATTATATAAAATCAAATCATGCACTAATATCCTAGATATATTAGAAGAATAAAACATATAATTGAATTGGAATAATCAACCAATATATTTGCATTTAATAAAAAAGATCAAAATATAGTGTTATCACAAACTAGGGTTCATCACATCTAGACACTAATCACGTTTAGTTACTAATCATAGAAAACAAAAATAAAGAAAAACATGAACAAAAACTAATAGAAAACAATCGAATCATAATTCTAAATCTCCTTTTTTCTTCTATCTCTTAGTGAAAATTATGATTTTTAGGACATACGCAGTCACTTACACAGCTGTGTAGCTCCAAAAATACCTAAAATCATGACTTTACATGTTTATAGAGACTTATACGGGCGCATACATGACCGTGTAAATCCAAGTTTCTTCAAATCTTTGTTTTATGTCACGATTTCATTTAAATTCTTCTCTTTTTTGTCTATGAACACAATTATCGTCAATAAATTCACTTAGAACAAATTAAGTACCAAATATACAACAAAACTATAAAATATCAAGCAAAACACATGAAATATGAGTGTATAGTTATAGTCAAATACACATCTATCAATTGCAAACATGCCACGGTCCCATCTCAAGGACTTTCTTGGCTTCATCTTAACTCAAAAAATTGAAGAAGGTATTTTCTTTTTTCACATACATATCAACCAGACGATGATGTCTCCAGTTGGTTTTAACCTATTCCTTCATCACCAAGTGGCTACTTTTTGGATAGAAGGGTGTAGTGCTCTATCTTTAAGCACCTTTTTTAAGTACCTCTAAAGGTGGATATACCATATTTGAACCTGCAGTTCTATTTGGAGGACAATAGGTAAGTTTAGCATCTAATTTTCATTCTCCCATAACCTGAACCCAAGTTTTCCTGACTTGAGTTCCGTATTTTTAGGTAGATCTTGCGTGATGCCTTTGGAAGAATGGTAGGAGATAATGAGGTGGAAGGATGTAGGAAGTCAGGATTCACAAGATTAGATGGCAAAGGTGTGAGATTAATAAGAGGCATGAACTCAGAAGAGGGTTTATCTATGATTAACCAATGGATATTATAAATACACAATGGTTAAAAGATGGGGTGACACTGAAGATATCTGAAATATCAGTTGTGGCGGAGGGCAATGTGAATAGATGAAGATAGTTAAAGAAGAGAGTTCAAGGGTTATATTTGCATGAATACCATATAGGCGTGAGAGCAAAGAGGGAGTTAGATAGTGAGACAATACCCGCCTCCAAACAGTGTCCAACATTTTCCTACTTTAAGAAGCCTTAGCCTTTTTTTTTTCTTTTATGAATTATGTAAATTCGGCACTTACAACAATCTTATGAAAAACATATGAATTTCATATTGAACTACTGTGATCTTGATCTTTGTCCAATCTTAATTGATAATCATTAAACAAATGCACCAAAATTGTTTAATGATATTAACATAGTATTAAGCCCACCATATACAATTTTTTATAATAAAAATATAGCCACTCCATCTTATATTTCGGGTTTAACATATAAATGACTACCATAATTTGTTCGATTGTATATAAATAATAATTGAGTTTCTCTATCATCTGCTTTACGATGACCTGAATCACCTTATTGGAATCTAATATCTAACTAGATAAAGGTTGCTTGATCTCATATATGCTACTAAAGCAAATATGCAAAGTTGGATATTTTTTTCCTATCTTCAAATTTGTACAAAGTGCTTTAGCTAACTCTTATTACTCTTTTATCGGTAGGCAAGCATACTGAGAATCTATTTGTCTCAACCTGTTGAACACCTCAACATATTTGGTCATTGACTCCAATATCTAGAATTTTGATTTCAATAAGGTAGGACAATCCAAAACCATCTTCTTTGTGCACATAATGTGTAATTACATACATTTTTTTTTAAATTTTGCACTCTTTTGGGTGTTGATCTTTAAGACACTATGCTATTTTAGTTCGACTCTACTGCTTCCTTTATCACCTTTAACTGCTCCTTCACAATCAAATTCACAATATGTGTGATGCCTTTTTTTATATTTTTATTTATTTATCCCCCACATATAGATCATGCTATGCAAGTAGGCTTATCATTCTATAGTATATGATGTTGGATCCTATATAAGCTATGATTACTAATTTTAACTCGTTTTCTATTATCTAACTAATAATTTAAGATGACAGTGATAAATCAAATTTAAAATTAAAACAATAAACTAAGGATAAGTCAACACAAAAAATAAACCAAAATGACAATTGAAGTAAGAATTAGTTAATGAAACAATGGTATATGGAATTCGAATCTATATAAGACTTTTCATACAATCATAACCTTACACATCAATTTAATCTAAAGTTCATTGGAATATGTAATTTCTCAGTTATGCTAATATCTTTCTCAAAACTATTACCAACCAATCCTAGGTTGAGTAATTGAAATATATTTTTAAATTAAACCCCTAAAATTATATTAATTAATTTATGAATTTCATTATTATGTTTAACTTTAATTCAAAAGATTTAAGTCAACTTTCTCTAGGTTTATATGTAATTCTTTTTATTTATGCTAGATCTATTAATACAAAGGATTTCTTAATCTCAATAGCATGAAATCACACATGAATTATCATATAGATAATATTAATTTAAGAATAATTAAGAACACATAATTGAATCTTATAAAACTAAAGAATAAATAAAATAAAATCACCATAATGTCTATCCCAGGGTTCATTTAATCCAACATAACATCAACACTAAAAAGAAAACAAAAAATCAATGGTAATATGATGAAATCTCTTTAATCTTAAAAAACTTCACTCTAGTTAGATGAAAATCCACTCCAAAAGGGTTTCCTTGATTGTTCTTCATACTTTCTACCATCCTAAGGTTTTCAATTATGTTTTGCAAACCCTTTATCTATTTCTGCCACTCAATTTTGAGGAAGAGGATAATAATTTCTCTATAACTTCAATTTTTACTTTATCTACCTCAATACTTTTGTGAGAAACTTTACGGTCTAAAAATGTGCCTTCTTGTACCATAAAATGACATTTTACCAATTTAGCATCAAATTTGTTTTCTCATATCTCTCTAACACTCTCTCTAAATTATGGAGGCATAAATCAAAAGAATCGTTGAAAAAAAATCATCCATAAATACCTTTATTATATCCTTGACTAGATCATCAAAGATAGTCATCTTACACCTCTAAAACGTAGCAAGTGCATTGCATAATCCAAAATGCATCTACCTATAAGTGAACATACCATAAAGACACGTGAATGTTGTTTTCTCTTGATCTTCTGGGGCAATTGAAATTTAAAGGTAACTCGAAAGTCCATCCAAGAAACAATAATACATGTGCCTAACCAGCAGTTTCAACAGTTAGTTTGTGAAAGGCAAAAGGAAGTGGTCTTTCTTTGTCGCATTATTCGGCTTACTGTAATTGATGAATACTCTCCACCAAGTAATGGTTATTATAGGAATCAACTCATTCTTCTCATTGGATACCACATTATTCTTCCATTCTTTGGCATAACCTACACAGGACTCAACTAAGAACTATTAGAAATAGGGTAAATCACACAAGCATTTAGGATTTTAGTTACTTCTTCCTTTACCACTTTTTCCATATTAGCATTCAACCTTCTTTGGGGTTATATCACCAGTTTGAGTTCCTCCTCTATTAGAATCTTGTGCGTACAAAAGCAAATGTTGATTCCTCCAATATCAGAGATCTTCCAAGTAATGACCCTTTTATGCTCCTTAAAAACATTTAACAATTTTTCTTTTTGATCCACTTCTAAAGTTGACATAATAATTATAGGAAATTTGACTCATTCTCAAGAAATACATATTTCAAATAATCAGGAAGTTTCTTCAGTTACAACTCTGATGGTTCTTTAATGGAGGGTTTCAAACTTGTCTTTGTATTTCTGTCTATCCCTTTAAACTCTTTCTTTATCATAAGAGGCTTATTGGCCTCATCTTCATCCTCACTTTGAATAATAGACAACTCTTGGATGCCCTTAGACAAAATTTTCTGCAAAATATTTAAAGCTGCTGAACCATTAATATGAATAAAATAATAAGAATCACCATATTCAAGGGAATGTCTCATGGCATCAAATATTTTAAAAGTAACCTCTTCTTCTCTCACCCTAAGAATTAGTTTTCCATCGCTAACATTAATAATAACTCTAATAATAGCTAGGAAGGGTCAATCTAGAATCAAAGGGTACTTCTATATCTTCATCCATATCAAGTATAACACAATCCACTGGGAAGATGAACCTATCAATTTTAACAATTACATCCTCAATGATACCCTAGGATATTTAACCAATATATCAACCAATTGAATATTCATCCTAATGGGTTTTGGTTGCCTTAATCCTAGTTTCTTAAATAATTTATAGGGAATCAAATTAATGCAAGCCCCCAAATCATCTAAAACCTTTTCTATTGACAAATTACCAATAAAACAAGGGATAATATAACTCTTCGGATCTTTAAGCTTTTCGAGTAATTTGTTTTGTAGGATTGTCGAGCATTCCTCACTTAGTCTCACAGTAGCTAACTTCTCTAAATTCCTCTTTTTATATAGTAATTCTTTTAAGAATTTTACGCACTTGGGCATCTATGAAAGAGCTTCATTAAAACGTAAGTTAATATGAAGTTGCTTAAATAGCTTTAGGAATTTAACAAATTGCTCATCCATGCGATCTTTCTTTAACTTTGCTAGATATGAGATGGTAGGTTGAAATTCTTTGATTTTTGGAAAATGCACTACATCTTTAGCCTTTTCTTGACTTTTTTTTCTACTCTTCTTCTCACTTTGGATCTTTTTATCAACTTGCACTTCCTTTCTACTTGTAAGGGTGACTTCCTTCACATGTTCTTTAGGATTTGTCTCCGTGGTACTAGAAAAACTCCCCAACAGTCTTTTAGATAACATTTTTTCCAACTGACCAACTTGAATCTCCAAGTTATGTGTAGAAGCCTCTATTCTCTAATGTCTTGTGTCTGATTCTTGAACAAATTTGGCTATCATATCTTTTAGAGTTGGCATCTTAGCTTGAGATAATTGTTGTTGAAATCCCAGTGGAGGGTTGTTCCTTGCTTGTCTTTGATTCTCCCAAAATAAATTGGGGAGATTTCTTTATCCCGAATTATACATATTACTGTATGGATTGTTCTATGCTCTGTAAGCATTCCCCATGTAATCCACATGTTTGGGCTTTAGTGCTTAACAGTCATGTCCTGAATGTCTTAGCTCACACACCTCACATTGCATAACTTGAAATTGAGGACTTATAGTCAACCTATCATTTTTTCTGATCAAAGCCTCAACTTGGGTTGCCAATTTTGATACTACATCTACTTCATATACTCTCACTGGCTTTTTAAGTCTTGCTCGAGAAGAGTACCATTGATAGTTGTTCATCACCATGTCTTCAATAGGGTTATGAGCTGCTTTTGGTGTCTTATTATTCAAGGTACCCCAATTGCTACATTTATTGTCTACCTTACAATCTGATTTAACCTATTATAGAAGGTCTGAATTAGCATCCAAAGTGGTTGACCATAATCTGGGCATTTACTCAAAATCTCTTTAAACCTCTCTCATGTATCATATAATACTTCTAAATTAGCCTAAGAATAGGAGGAGATATCGTTCCTCTGTTTAGCAGTCTTTACTAGTGGACATTACTTTAAAAGAAATTTCTCTGCTACTTGATCCCACATTGTAAGAGATGATTTAGACAGAGATTTTAACCATTATATCGCCTTGCCTCTCAATGAAAATAGGAATAATCACAATATGGTTCCATCTTCATTGGCACCATTAATTTTTAAGGTATCAAATTGCACTATATTAATGATACTTGACTTAATTTTGAAATTGTAGGTGTTAACAATTAGTCTGATAATGTTGGACTCTACTCCTGTCAAGTCTAATATAGCATAATTAAACATCATTCTTGGTTGATTTGTGACGGTTCCTAATATTCAGTATCAATATACCTCCCAAGTCCTTTGCTTGTCAATATAACTCAAACTCTCTAAATCGGGTTCTACAGAGATTTCTACAAGTTGTTCTCTTTGTCTCTAGATCTTCGTCTACTAAGCTCGATGGATTAGTTCAGGTCATAAACTGACCTTAAGATCTGTGAGAGGCAAGAAAACCAAAGAGTCAATAAAATAAATAGATAAATTTGAAACAAAAATAAAATAAAATAAAATAATAATGGTTAGATTAATAAAAGCTAGGCTTTCCTCATATTATAGTCCCCGACAATAATGCTAAAATTTTGATTAAAAATATTTTACTTATAAAGATTTATAAGTTTTAACTGCAAGTGTACAATGTTGGACTCTAACATATTTGTTTGCCAAAAAAAAAAAGGTTTCACCTTTCTAGCTATGGATTAAGGCATTTGAAGGCAAATGCGATGTTCATGATATTATAATGTATTTTGTAAATCAAGGCTATAGGGATCGATCACATGATTGTATTTATGACCTTGTTTGGTTGGCATGGATTCTTACTTGGGAAAGTAATCTTTTTCCTAAAATTTATATTATCACGTTTGGTTCATTTTTTTGAGTAATTAGGAAAGTAAAAACTTTCCCAATCTAAGGAAAGTAGTAGCACTTTACTTGGATTCTAAATCCCATCACCACATTGGTATTTAGTTTGCTTCCCTCAGAAATTTATTCTAAAAAACACGCTAGCCAATTCAATCATTTCTTCTCTCTTAATTCTATGACAACTCTTTTATAAAACCCTACATCCTCTTCAACTATTCTTATTGTTCTCCCGTTAGCAGAATTTTGGATATTTTTGCTCAGAAGTTTCAATCGACAATCTTCAGGTTCATATTTTTCCTTCTTACTTAACTTTTGTCGTCTTCGTCTTCGTCAGTTTCTCAATATCAAATTCCCTTGCACGGAAATTTGAAGTTGTCCATTGTGGGCTTGCCCAGAAATAAAATTCTACCAAATTATGGTAAACTAGAAAACGAAAAGGATTAATAGAATGAAAGACAATGTAAGAAATAAGTTGTGCATATCAACAAGAGTGGAAAAAATCTACCAGATGTATCTCTTCTGCAAAACCTTGCCTTTGCATCAAATAATGGGCTATAGTTTCTAATGTAATTGAAACAAGAGAAAGATTCAGTAACAAAAGAATTATTTTAAGTCTTACGATACATTACATTGGTATTAACCTCATTATCCAAAGCCGATCACAGTATTAGGAAAATATATCCTTTCCATGTTTTACATCAATGCTATCAAATGGATTTAAGATTTCCCGTAGACGCATTTGTTCAATTAATCAAAGTGGGTAATTCCAAGAATAAACTTTTCACACAACAATAGATTGGATATTGAATGGTCTCGTACTCGAATTATTTTCTTGTTTATATTCTGCCCAATATAATAGGCCATGACCCTTGTAAATAAAAACATTATAAATTATTGTTATTTGTTTTACATAAGAGATTTGACAAGAGAGACGCCTGAAATGAGGAGAGAAGCGTAGATATAGTCTTGGTCGTGGTCATCGTCTACATTGATCAAACGACCATCAGAGGAGCTTCCATGAGAATATTTGCGACAAATGACATTGGACTTCTGGCGACCACAGCGACACCATAAACCCAGTCGCACAGAGCGAGCCAAATGAACAAAAGTTCGTCAAATTTCAGGTCATACTTGAACTAAAGTTTGCATCTTTCTGATCCATAAAAGCACAGGAACCACCATAAACAGAATCAAGGTGTAATTGGGTTCCTAACATTATCTGGGCAATGGCGGATAAGGGCCAGAGAGAGTGAGAAAAAGAGGAAATATCAGTTAAAGCAGAGTGGAGGTGACGATAGATGGAAGTCGTTTAAAGAAACCGGTTAAAGACTAGGGAATGTCTTGGGCTTCTGGATTAGCAAAAATTTAGATATTTGATTTGAATTTTAAGATTTATTTTTGCACTCGGTTGAGATTTTTTTATTATTTTTCAATACTATATTTATGATATAATAGTATTACATGATTATAATATCATAAATGAAAAAATTAACATTTAATAATATAACTTGTATTACAAATTAACATTATTTAACGATTTTCATTTTTATTCGGTTTGTAAGGATATAATTGAAAACACAAGTCAAAATTAAATTATATTCCAAGAACTACTGTTGCATACCAAATACTATAATAAGAATCTACCCAACTTTCCTATTAGAATTCTTATAAGCATCCAAACATGTAAATATTTTTACTTTTCATAAATTTATTTTCCGAATAATCATATTTCAAATTCACTTTACTTTTCCGCCAATCAAATGAGGGCTATGGGTTTTGATTTGCAACACTACAAATACAAAATCTAAGATGTTTTTATAGATAGGGAAAAATGTTAAGTTTGAATAACAGTCAAATGAGATGCTTCTGGTGTGAAGACTAACTCAACAAAACTTAGCACGGAATCTTGAATGTCGAAGAGCATAGTGTCTTTCAAGACCATCAAGATTAGAGATGGCAATAGGTCAAAACCCACCCAAGCAACTCAAAGCTTAATTAAACCCAAAACACATTATCCGAAGCTCAATCGGGCTTGATCTAACCCGATTATTTTTTTATAATTAAATTTAGAAAACAACATATTTTTACTCAAAATGACGTCAAACTCGACTCAAGCTCAATTTTTTATAGAGAAAACTCAAGCTTGACCTAAAGCTCGATCAGACCAGAACGAAACATTGATTCTAAGCCAGGTTAAGTTAAGCCCACACATATTTGCTTGGCCTAATCAAGATTGATGTATTCAATCCTTTTTTGGTTAGGAGGTTTACTCTTACATGCACTAATCATATATGAAAGTAATTGAAGTTTCTCTTTCTATTTGTTGTTTGTTTACAAAGCTTTGGATTAACGAATAAATGGTCTACGAGGGCTTTATCCCTTCTTCAATTTTAGAGTAATCTACTTCTTAGAAAAACTTTAACTTTAATTTTTGGTAAATTTAATCCTTTTGAACTTCATAAAATTTCCAATTATGTATAGACTTCTTAAAATTTTCAAGTATTATTTTATCTTTGTTCACATTCTTTCATTAGTACTCAAGATAGACACACTAGAAGTAGATTTAGATCTCAAAAAAAAATCTACTTCTTTAATATTACGGGTTTCTCCCATTATAAATAAGCCAAATTAACAGACTTTGTGGTCACTCTTGGGCTCAAAACCTTCAGAACTACCTATTTTTAGTGGACAAAGCCCAATAACTTAAATAAGCATATTCAAATACCATACAAGGGCATCACATGTCACTGAAATAACACATCAATGGCCAATTCATTAAAAAAAACTTTTTAAGTTGTTACAATTTAAAATTTATATACATTGTAATATCTATTAACCGTAACTCTTTATTTATTGATATTTCTAGGTAGCAAGAAATTTGATTTTATGCACTTAAAAAATTTGGACTTTTGAAGTGGCTATATCTGGTTTCTGGTAACCCTTATGAATTGACTCGGCGATGATTTGTAAGCTCAGACACCTTAGGAAACGAGTAAATAAAACAAGCCACAATTATGGTTTTGCACGTCCGGTGGTTCACCTTAGAAATATAAAGAAACCCAACAAAGCTGTCATTGCCTGCAACTGTGGATGGAAACATCACTCATTCAGTACATACATACAAGGTAATGCTTTTCTGCTTCTGCAAAGTTAAACCAGATTTAATTTACAGAACAATTAGAGTGTTGACATAAGATGACTTGACAGGGGGGCGTTGTGGTTCGGTAAAAACCAGGATGTTGCTTTACCAAGCCTCGAATAAATGGTTATTATCTTATTTTTGTCATATTGGCACATGTTTACATCTATAAATGTCCAGACGGACCACGAGATAGAACAAGAAACCTGTTCATCCTCACGGTAGAATCATACTTTGAAAGAGTGCAAATCCAGCAAAATACTTGTATAAATTAATAATATCGAGATTATACAGAATCTATTAATTCAGAGACGTATTAATTAATTGAGAACTAATTTAGACTACCAGCTTAAGTCGAAACCATAAAAATATTATACAATAGAGATTATTAATTTATAAAAGTCTTGCTGTATCATTCAATCATTCAGATATAATCTTTGCTTCTTTATATATTCAATCACTCCATCTGCAGTCAGATACTTTATTGATAGTCCTCTTGAAATGCATTCCCTGAAGCAACTCACAAACATTACAGGGGATTGTTGAAATAAGCTTTTTCTTCAATATTGCATCAAAATTTCCCACAAAAATTATGCTGATTACCTCAATCTCGTAGAACTGATATGGTTTGGTACGCATTCGTCCACAACTTTAATATTGTACTGTAGTAAGATAAATTCAGAGTTAAGTAGCTTGGAAATAGTTGCAAAATATAAATTTCAGCCACTTATTTAAATCATATTAGGTCCAAGCTTGCGCACAAGCTTTTCTTTACACTAATTTTCAAGACTTTCATACATGTAAGCCAAACTAGAATCTTGAGCACATATATTTCATATAGATATTTTGGGTGTACGAGATTCTTTGGATCCCTTCAGACTAGGTCCTGAATAAATGATAAATTGATAGTTTATCTTATGAACTTTAGTCACAAGGAGACAACTTTTGAATTTCCACTGATTAAGTACTAAAATTAGAAGTTTGAGCAAGTTTAACCACTTCACACATATATTGAGTGATCAACATGTATTACTCGCATGCTCCAATAATAACAGAAAATCAAAGACACTTGCCAAGAACATGGCGTTTAGCTTACGATATATAACATGGGCATTTAACAAGAATGCATGTTCACCTTGTTTTCTTTCAAGATTTCATCCTCCTCAATAATTTTATCAACACTTTGCCCTTCTCTCTGAATGCACACAATACCATACTCTTTGCATATGGTCTTCACCTGTAAGAGAATTAAAACACCAAAACATGCTTTTCAATAACTTCTTAGGGTATGATGGGTTCCAAATGAATTAGAAAGAAAAACAAAACATGAAAAAAGAAAAATGACTTGTAGAATACTTATACCACCAAATAATGGCCCGCAATTACATAGCTTACAACCAAAAGTGAAGGTCAAGGCACATTGAAATGATGAAAGTCCGCCAAGAAGAAAATCTTGGAGCATCAAGCACTTACGTGGTCACGAATCCAAAATTCAGGAATGCTAAAAGACCGGAGCAAATCAGAACCACAAAGAAGCATGATCCTAAGAAATTCTGAGAATAAGGAAAACAATTTAGTAGCCATGCTCTTAACATCCTTGGATAGAAGATCTTTTTCCTATTTATTACGAGACAATTACAAACATAATAACAAACATCTTACCCTTGGGCATCTTCAGATCACCAGTGAAATAGCTTTCAATCCTTTTCAAAATAGTCAAAGTTCTCTGATAGCTACTTTGGTTTGCCTACAACAATGGTTAACATAGTAAATAAGTTCACTTTTTAAAATACGAAACTGATTACCAACCCCTCAATACCACTCAACAAGCATAGAAAAATAGCTGAATGAACCAACATGAAACAATTGAGAAACATCCCCCTCAAAGTTCCGAAAGAAAAGAATGAAATACCTCCCAAGAATCAACCATTACAAAATCAGAACTTTCGCATGCCAAATTACACATATGCAGTCGGTGCTGCCCAGACACAAGTCCCTATCAAGAATAAACATACAGTTCACTTCCTTGCTTAGCCATTCAAATAAGAACAGAAAATCAAATTAGTCCATTAATATCATAACTTTTCTCCACTGTGCTATAAGTTAAATCCAAAAAGCATCGACAATGAGCATAATGGAAGAAAAGCAACTTGCCAATTTACCTGTTTCCTGTAAGCATCATTAACAGGTGAAATGTAGGCTGAAATGACATCGTAACCCTCCGAATGAAGTGCATCCCTTGCTAGCTCTAATGAACGAAGTTTAAACAAGAAAACAAATGAAGAACTTAAACGGGAATAAATCCGTTTGAGTGGGTAAATTAAAAGCCAATGTCAAAGCAGAACCCTTAACAATTAAACATATATATGTGCAACTTGTATTTCTTAAGATAGGGACAGCTTGAAAATTGAAGTGTAAACATATAGAAATTCAATCATTAACATTATAACCACAACCGAGTAAAAGCAAAAGGGAAGCAATAACTTTACCAAACATACGCATGTGCATAAAAGTAGGTGGGTTGAAGCTTCCAGTAGCGACAAGAACTACTCTCACTTTATTTGCATCCCTGTTCTCTCAGTTTTTTTTTAATATTTAAGAAGAAATTACAGAAATGATCAAATGAAAAAGGAGATGTAAACTGCAGTTTATTAAATAAAAAAGATAACATTACTCGGTGGGATAGGGTCCAAGAGATGCTTTCTCCATAGGCAACGGAAAATCCATTGCTGATAGCTTACGGGACATAAAAAGAAGCTCAATTAATTAAACGAACGTCAGGTGATCTACCCAGCAAAATCGCAAGCCAAAAGGCCACAAAAAGATGAAAAGAATAAAAACAATAGGTTAGATGATGAGTAACAGGAAAATACCTCTTATTACCCACAAAGATGACAGGAGAGGAGAGAGGAAGAGCGTGTTTTCTGAATTTAATAACATGGAAAGACCAGGATTATGCGAAGGTGAGAGGATTTGGGTTCAAGACTTGACCTTGGTGATTCTCGTACTCAAAGTCCAAGTCTTTGAAGATGAAAGTTTAAAACCCATTTCAAAACTGAAGTGTTTCATTTGATAAATTATAATTTATGGTTGACGATTATAGTTTATCTAACTTTTTTATTATCATTTCGTTCCTATGGGTCTCTAGAGTCTAGTCTAGTCTAGTCTGCACAATCAGATATGAAAGACGACTTATTGATAATAAGAATTTCCATGATTTTTATGATAAGATTTGACAATGGTTTTGAGTTGAAATAACATTTCATCCGTTAAATGTTTTAATTTTATGAGATATTATATTTATCTCACAACTAATAAAATATTTTATAAATTATGAAATCTTATTTGAAAATTGAAATACCAAGGATTCAACTATAGATTTTATTTCTAAAGAGAGATTATTTATTTACTGTTTCACCATATAATTTATCTTTTTAAATAAATTTATTGTAGATATATAATTTAGTGGCAAATCCATTAGATAAGTTTATAACAATATAAAATAGTGTATGTAATGGACAGGAGACACCTGTCCATTATGTAGGGATGGGTTTTCAATTAAAATGGTATATTAGCTGCATGAAAGGATTCCATGGTTGTAGACTGTCTTTCAGTCTCCTTTGATAAATTACAATTGCAAAATAGAATTCTGAATTATTTTAAAATTATGCAATTTGATTCAAATTAAAAGTAAAAACAAATTAATGAGTTTGGCCTCACGTTTCAAATAGAAGATTAAGTCATCTTTGGTACAGAAAGGTTTCAGAACGTGAACGCTTGTAATTGATATATAATTGATGAAAGGTACAGGATGAGCCAGATTTCCATAAATAATAACAGAACATGATCTTGACGATCTAAAGAATATTTTTATTATTTTCATATGAAATCAGGAAGAATCTTCACTAGGATTTGCATCGTGGTGGAAGACAATGTTTTTATGCACGTTGAACTATAGGACCCAATCTTGTATTTTCTTTTAATTTCAATTTCAAAGCTGTAATTTTAACATGTAACTAGTCTTAGTTGCATATCCCGAATCGAATGTGAAGGGAAATAAATGAAGAAATGCGAAAAATACTTAACTTTAGTTCCATAACTTCAAACGAACTTGAATCTATCGTCGTCTTCATGGGAACTGCTAACCAAGACGCAGTAAAGCCTTTCTATAATTTTTTCAAAATGTAAGCTCTCTTAACAGATCAGAGAATCTTTATGCTTACGAATGATACGAGCAACTGCAAGAGATCTTAACTTCTATAATATAATATTCATATTGGGCTTCCCTATCATTAGCTCGATATGGGTTGGGTCCACACTGATCAAGATCTATTTTTTACCTGGACTTTGACCCATTGACTTGGATCATTTATTGGGTCACTTTGTTATCTTTATCCGAATCAAATTACGTAACTTAACTGATAATTTATTAAAAAACCAAAAAATGCAATTAAATATTGCCCAACTTTATGCGAAATGTCAAAAATATCCAACATTCTCTCCCTTAGACAATACTTAATTGTAGTATTGATTTAAGTTTAAAATAGTTTAAAAAATTGGTTAAGCGACGACACTGTATTAATCGACTTGGTTTTAAAAATTAAACATTTGATTCAAAGATAACGAAAGTTCATCATTTCGTCCTACAAGGCTTTCGATACTGAAAAGTATGAAATACATGTGTCATGTGTGACACATATCTAATACAATTACGCATATCTAATATTTCACTCACATGAATGGGAAAATGGAATGTAACAAACTAAGATGATATCCGTATCATCTAAATTATATCATCTTCATTTGTAGGTCTTGATTTCTCTAAACTTTATGCAAAATTGTATTAGAAAAATCTTGTTTTCTCTAACCGAATGCTAAACAACATTAGAGAAAATTTGTTTCCTCCCACCAAATGCTAAACTGCATCAAAGAAAACCTTTATATTCTCCAACTAAATGCTAAACTGCATTAGAGAACTTTTATAGGATTGAAAACATATATCCCCCTATGTCATGTCAAAATTCATGGATATGTTATAAAACTGTACAGTCTAAATGACATAAGCTCAAGGTCAATCTGTATGTATGCCCAATAACCTTAAATGCTTAAGATTGACACAAATCTACTTTCACACGTATTATGGCAATGTACGATAACACCTATTACTGAGGATAAATGATGATCGTTTTTATTAATAAACCACCATACCGTCATAATATATCAAATGTATAAATGTACATGGAGCACACATAATTATCCCCTAACTAACAGTGTATATAGACTTAAAAAACACCTATACTATATACTTGTTTCATAATCACAAGTGTGTGAAGTCCTTTAGTTAAAGGCTCGACTAATATTTCCTTAATTCTTAAATGCTCCAAACCTTAATGTCACATTTTCGTATCAAATCCTTTATGGTTGAGAATTTGACCTTCAATTGCATAGACCCTGTGATGTTCTTATTGTTATTTTTAGACAACACAGTAACAAGATTATCATAGTATAACCGAATGAGTCTAGCCACTCAATCAACCACAGTTAACTCAGAAATCAAGTTTTTAAGCCAAACCATTTGTGAAGCAGCCCCATAAAATGCACAGTTGAAGAAGTCACACGTGTCTACTTGACACTCTTTTACGACATTGTACCATTTGCAAACATAAAAATGTAACCTTAAGTAGACTTTCGATCATCCGAACATGTAGCTAAAATCTAAATCTGAATTCCCTATGAGGTTTAAACTATTGACTTTTGTATATGTCAACATATAATCTTTGGTTCTCTTTATGTATCTCAAAACTCGCATAACTGTATTCGAATGGTCTATACCTGGGTTAACCAGATATTGACCAAACAGTCTAATAGTAAATGCAATGTCCCACTTAGTACGTACCTGAGCATACATTAGGCTATCAACCGTACTGGATTATGGAACATTCCTCATAGCCTCTCTTTTTACTTTATTCTTTGGATACTGTGCCAAAGATAATCTCTCACTATGAGAGATTGGTGCTACAATAGGTTTATTTTAACCATATTAAACCTTTGTAGTACTCACTTAATGTATGCATTCTGTGAGAGGTCTGATAAGTGTTGAGATCTGTCCCGGTAAATCTGCATACCTAGGACAAAAGATGCTTTACTATGGTTCTTCATGTTGAAATGTTTGGCCAAAATTTGTTTAACCTCATGCAATATGGTCAAGTTATTTAATGTGAGCAATATATCATCCACATATAACAATAGGAAGATAATTTTGCTCCCCTTGACCCCGTGATACACACATCTTTTTAACTTTATCTTTTACGAAGCTGAAAGAGGTCACAACCTCATCAAATGTAAGGTATTGCTTTTATGAGGTTTGATGTAAACTATATATTGATGTGCTTAATGTATAAACCATGTCAGTTCCATAGAGATCTTTAAATCCTTCAGGTTGTACTACATATAGACCTATTCATAAGGGTCCTTATTCAGGAGAGCAGTTTTGATAGTCATCTGATGTAACTCTCTATCATTATGAGCTACAATTGCCATAATCACTCAAAATGTATCCTACGAGGATACGAGAGAAAAGGTAACATTAAAGTCAACCTTTCTCCTTGAGCAAACCATATGGCAACTAAGCGAGCCCATAAACTGCTGAACTTTATCCCGAAATCCTTTAGGTCTTAAAACTTATTTACAACTGACGAGTTTGCAATTATGCTACAACTTAACTAGCTCCCTGACCTTACTATGTTTTATGGATTGCATCTCGTCATTCCTTGCATCCCACCACAAATTCGCATTAAGCCCAGAAACAACTTTTGTATAAGTAACTGGATCCGCAACATGTCCAACATCATATTCTTGTTCAACAAATAAACTATATATCTAGATGGGATGGCAGGTCATCTCACTCTAGTAGATTTACGCAGCTATTATACCCCCAGGAACCTCTATGTGTACAGGTATAAGTTCCTGTTCCTGTACAGGCACGGTACTAAGACCTAGATCCACCAGATCTAACTGTATGAGTAGCGGGTATATAATAACTGTAATATCCACCCTGCTATCATCTAAAGGGTCAAAGGGCTTACCATCATCATAGACATCGTATTCTAGAACCTTAGCTATTTGTTATTCCACTATTCTGGTCCTCCTTCTTTACAATAAAATTTGTAGCTTTTCAAGTGGTTAAGATATCTTACTAAATAGCAATGAGCAGAACAAGCATGCAATTTATCTTTATAAGGATTATACTTCCCTAGCAGGGCAGTCTCATACACAAATGTGTGCAAGGCTGAGTTTTCACACTTCTAAATAATCAAGTAGATTAGTCATGTTTTATATTGAATTTTTCATATCCTTTAGGGTGCAGTTACATCTTTCAGCAACACACCATTTTGCTCAGGACTACTCGGCATAGTGAACCAAGTCACTATTCTAACTGATTCCAAATATCTGGTAAATGGACCTTTTCATGTCCTGAAACACCATATTTGCCATGATACTCTCCTCCACGGTCGGATCTGACTATCTTGATGAATTTTCCTAATCGGTTCTTAACCTTCAGTCTTTAAGCAAGAACACATAAGCTGTTATGGGAATAATCATCAACAAAAGTCATAATACATTTAAAATTGCACAATGCAACTGTATAAGGTATTTTTATGTCCGTATGTATCAAACTCAACAAGTCAGAAGCACAAGTTGACCTCTTTATCCTTATTTCAGCACATTTTTCAAGATCATTATAATCTAGAATTGAGAAATGTTTTCCTTAATTAATCTTTCAACCTTAGCTCTGGAAATGTGGCGTAAAATTTTATGTCACACTATATATGACTTATCATTCATTAGGGTTCTTCTTTCTTAACTTGTTTGGCAAGATACAAAGAAGCATATATCTAATTTGGGGTAAGATACATTCTATACAAACTATATGACAAGAAAGTTATATCATTATGTTTTGCATTAAATAACAACTATATAACATAAGCATTAATTACAAAATGTTAACCTTTTTTGCCCAAAATTGATACTAAGATTACATATAAAATGTGTCGTGTAAAACCAAAATGAATCTTGCAGCAAAGTTCGGTACGTATATCCCCTATAGATATGACATTCGCTTCTTCATTGCTGTCAAACATCAGTTCCTCTTTCCCCTTATTTGGTTCTATCCTGGATATGTACCCTTGCATCATGAAAGCTCCATAATCAAATGCTCTACTTTACAGTCACCAAGTACTTATTGCGACTATCGCAAATTAGATTCATAAATTGATAAGCCAAGGAGTTACCTGATGGTCTCAATCTTTCCTTCTAGGCCTGATGCTTATGGCTTCTTTATGTCCGTAGGGCCTTTACCAACAT